>LOJH01055909.1:809-11792 GCA_001685095.1 Ellobius talpinus | reverse complement strand
ATATATATATATATATATATATATATATATATATACAGAGAGAGAGAGAGAGAGTAGGAGAGTAGGTGGAGTCAAGGACATGCCATGTAGCCTTCACCTGGTAGAGACAAGCTAGAACCCTGCCAATAAGCCACAGCCATGTGGTGATATGCAGACAAATAGAAATGGGTTAAATTAAGATGTAAGAGCTAGCCAATAAGAAGTTAGAGCTAATAGGCCAAGCAGTGATTTAATTAATACAGTTTATTTGTGATTATTTCAATTCTGGGCAGCTGGGAATGAATAAGCACTCTCCTACAACAAATCTCAATGTGTGTAGGATAGGCAATCTGAGTCTGAGGAGAATAGATAAAGGTTAACTGGTGAATAGGAAGTTATAGGTCAACTGGAGCAAGTATTTATGATGTTATTTGCACAATGAGGTGATATGATGTATATAATGATATGGTGTATATTTCAAAAAGCTATATGAAATTTGTGAGTAAATAGATACATTTAACATAATTTGAAACATATGAAATGTATACCTAAAGAAAACATCACACCTTAACATAATAATACTTACAATTTTTATTGTAAAAAATGAAAGAATTTAAATATAAACAAAAGCATATTTTGCATTATTAATGCAATATAAGTTGGACAAGTATTAATGCCAAGAATCTGGCACATGTATCCGAGGACTAGGTTAAGGAATTCAGAACTATTTATTTCTACTCTTTTTCCCATTCGTGTTTTCCATTTTAGTAGGAGAAAGAAAAGTATTGCTGTCAAACTATAAATCAGATAGACTATGCAACCTATTACTAATTCCGGATTTGAGAATAATTGAACCATTAGAGCCTTTGGTATTAGTTGGCTGGCATTGCTGGTGTTAATGTTTTACTCTTAGAGGTTCTGCTTCTGAAGTATATTAATTATCTGTTAATTTTTCTAAAAAATAATATATGGGGACTTCAGAGTTATGGAGAAACTTTGAAAAATACCATCTGCTGTAAGCTCTTAGTGTGGATGTTAACATTGTCAACAAGCCTGTTTCTGTGTGGGTGCACTGCATAGCTTTCAAATTAGTTTTGACTTTAGCTCCAAGCACACACACACACACACACACACACACTCACTCAGACACACACACACTCACTCATTCCTACATAAACAAATACAACCTATTTAATTTTGTATAAGAATCAATGCCTAGACATTTGAAAAGTATCTACGTTGACCATACCTTCTGCCGTATACCTCTGCTTTGTAAAGAATGTAAAGTTATGCTTTCTGATATAGAATAATCTTGTAGTTCACAAAACAATGAACAAACAATGGTAAGCCATATGTTGCTTAAAAGCAAATAATTTTGCAAGATTGAGTGTTTAATGGTATAAGTGGATAAATTTACCATAATTCTGACTCAGGGACACTTAAATCAGGAAAATTAAGTCAGAAAGATCTTACTGATTTAATTTTATTGACTTTTTTATTTCTAACTTTATTGTTTAATGAGGACAAAACTATTTTCACCTTGAAAATGATAAAAATAAGAAAATGTAAGGCATTATCTAAAATAGTCTCATATATGTCATATTGTAACTTTTAGGGAGTTAGTATTGGATGTTCTTTAGGCTGTGTTTTCCTGTTTCAGACAGTTCTCTTAGGAGTTAAATACAGGTCAGATTGTGATCATTACCCCGTGCAATAGACCTTTCTGAAGTCAGTGTACTGTCAGTTCACATTTCTAAGCATTATCTATACATTTTGCCCTCTTACACTTGATAGCTGCATAGTTGGTCACGATTCCATGATTAAGGTAAGAAACTACAGCACCCTTAGCAGGTCATAAATCAGCTCCTCTCTATGAGGGCAGATTAGAACAGGAGTCCAACCTCATCACTTTTATGGATGGTTGTTTCTGATTAGACGAAACACACAACAGGTATATTTTCTCAGCCATCAAAACGGCTCTAGCTTGCTGTGGTGCAGAGAATATCTGTCATTTTTCCTCCTGAACATCCATCAAGCAAATTATTAAATCAACATGCATCATTTCATGTAATAGAACTAAATTCACTGTTATAGAATATAATTCTGAGATTGATTTTTCCTGCTCCCAAAAATAAACAACTTGGCTCTGTATTCATGGTTATGTAACAGCAGGAGATCATTATCCTGTGACAAAACACTATCTTATTGATATTATCTCTAAATGTTTCCATGATATGATATATAGATGTGCTTATATATATTATATACATTGAATTTAGAAAAAAATCCATTAACTTCATCCTGATACATATCTATCATTTCAGTTTATTTAAGATTAGTGCTTGAATTCAAAGGATATTCATTTCTATGATATTTACTTTCTGTTTAAGACATCCATCACAAGGATAATGCTGATGAAAATTCTGATCTAGCATGAAGATGCTGACACCAAATGCTTTGAGGATGGATCCTCACACTAAAAGTGTGATCTTGAATAAGGTTCTTACTATCTCTCTAATTGAAGTTTCTCATCAATGAAATGGGGATAGTAGCAAAAAAATACAATTCACATTATATTGCCTGTTTTAATGAGTTTATTCTTTAAATTCATTTAGAGCATTACCCCACATATACTTGAAGTAATATGAGCAAAATTTGATTTGTAATATTCTCACTTTTGTTCCTTTAATTTCTTATTTGTATGGCCCCAAATAATATATTTAAATTGTTTAAGTTATTGTTTACTAACAATATCTGTTTTCAAGCTACTTAGAGTGTTGATATTTCTAAATGTAACTTTTTAAAGATAAATAAAAATATTACTAATATCAAAGATCCAGACAAGTTTGGGAGAACTCCGCAAAAAATTGGCTATAGGGACTTATGATACTACTACAAGGAGTCATATATTGCTTTTCAAGAATATTGTTCTCAGATTAGCTATATACTATTGCTCAATATTTTCTCTTTTCTTCTTGAACATTTATTCGTTACATTTGTCCAATCTGCCTGTGTTGGAGAGACAATCTAGTGATCACATCTGTCTGTGTACTTGTTTTATTGCATATCCGTGGATTTGGCACAAAACAAAATGGACACTTATAAAACATCAAAAATCGAAGATGGGTAGGAGTTTTTGTCTAGCATTATGGAGCTCTAGGGGAAAACTCAATATATGCAAATACATAGACACACACATAGAGAGAGGCGAAAGGTGGGGGAGGGGGTGGTGAGATCATCAAAGTTAAGGGAACTTGGAGTTTGTTGTCTTGACTTCCTTCACCAGCCACAAGGAAGTATGTGTAGCTCTTTCCTCACACTCAGCTGGATCTCAGTACTCTGGTTCTGATATTTATTACCTCTCCTTATTTATTGAAAGCAACAGAGAGTTTTCTGGATGACCCAGTTTTCCTATTTTACAGGTATCTGTCAAAGAAAAGATAATTGTAGAATATTCTGTAAAGGAAACATCCTGAGATAAAGAACTGAGAAGAGATATCTGTTCCAGTGCTTTTTAGAACAGAATGCCCTTCAGTGACTGTCTCCACCATGTCTTAATGCACCAAGCTTCCAAGGGATGAAAATAGGCACCACACGACACAAACGATATCTTCCGCAGAAACTTTTCTAGACCTCTGAGAGGAAAGGTCAGGAATTCTACGTTTCAGTTGCTCCTTGCAGCATAGAACAAGGTAAGAAATCCATTTGGACATTGTATACAGGAGAATCCTGCATCTGTAGACTCAGACAATTCCCTAATGAATGCCAGTTGAAGCTGCTTACAAGGTCATAGGGTAGTAACATCCAGGAAACTACAGGGTTCCTAGCAATTTTCGCTCGCTCACCCATTTCGATAGCATTTTTGTTATGCTGTATTGAGAGATCCAGTCGGAGAGTGTCACCTGCTTTTCACCCAGATCCTTATTGAACCAAGAACTCAGACTTGTGTAAATTGTTATTTCTAGAGTGTGGAAAATGTTAAGTGTTTTAGAGAGATGAGTTTTAGCTTTCTTAACTTCGTGGTGTGCTGGGTGAAGTGCCTGTTTCTGTCTAATCATTTTCAATGTGTATAAGTATTTATCACCCTCCACAATAAAAAATATTCAAAAAGTCCTAAATAGTAAGAGTAGCTTTTGGAAATATAAGGTCAGTTCAGCATTCATTTGGATTGCACAAGGCAGCTGCAATTATCTTTTTAACAGTCGCAGTTACTCGTTTTGGCACCTAGCACCGTAATTACAGACATTGTGTTCAGAACAAACTTCTATTTTTTTTTGACAGGCTAGAAGATGAAAAGATATACAAGGACTTCCTGTTGTTACTCTCACTTCTTGTCTCTTCACATCTCCTTACATCTGAAACTATGACCCAAATGGGATTTATGCTTCATTATACATGACACATTATTCTCTTTAGAGGAATAAAGAGAGCATGCATTCATAGAGTAAGGTTGATTTTTACTGCTGGGATGCAATTTATGGTTTGGCTGATGATAATAATCTTTCTAAATAATAAAATGTGCCAAAGATATCGCAAGTTTGGATAGGGCAAATAAATAATGATGCAAAATAATCATAGTAGAAATGAAACAATTCCTAATAATAAGATGTAACAAATCAGACCTGTTGTGAGTAAGAAAACATATCATAAAACCTGGGAGAGATTCTTCAACAGAAATGGAACAGTGTCTCTCTCTGTGCTGCCACTCGGTAGCTTATGAAACTGAGAAATGGTCAGTGCGATTTTTTGTCATCCAAGTAATTTGTCTTAATTAGAACAAAAATAACACGAATCCCCAAATTATCAACCAAAGAAATGTGCCTCGTTGGAAAAGATTCTGAGATCCACAGTTTGGCTCATATCTCATTGTCTAGAAGTTTTTTCCCCCTTTCTACCTCCCTAGTACCTATTGATTTGACATGGATTAGTGTACCTATGAATACAAAGATAAAGCATTATATGATTTATTATAAAATAAAAGTAAGATTAATGAAAGGGGATGCTTATTAACATCTTTTCTAATTCAGTCAGGGATGATAATCATATGCGTATTTTGGTAATAGTATGTCTAGGTCAAAGGAATAAAGGAAGGTGTATCATTTTTAGGAAAATAACTTAATAGAACATAATGGATGGTTGGTTCACAAACTGCAAAAAAGAAATTAGGATCATCCATTCACTATTTCTTTTTTTTGTTTCTTTGTTTTTTGAGACAGGGTTTCTCTGTAACTTTGTAGCCTGTCCTGCAACTTGCTCTGTAGACCAGGCTAGCCTCAAACTCACAGAGATCTGCCTGTCTCTCCCTCCCAGGTGTGGGGGTAAAATGTATGTGATACCACCGCCCAACTTGTCCATTCACTATTTACAAAATATCTTTTTATTTATTTAAAAATATTTAATATTCTAAAAAATTTTAACATATATGTATACATACATATATACATATATGATATATTATCATTACCAATTCATCTTCCATCCCATCTATTTTTACAAAAGAAAACTATGTTCAAATTTGGCTTTTTTTAAAAAAAAACTATTCTTCTTATTTATCCTAATGAATAGCAAAATACCTTATTTTTGGTAAAATTACCTTTGCAATTGTAGTTCAAATAACTTAAAGAAGAAGGCCAATAACTATATTTTGGACCAATGACATACACTTAACATTTACTACATGCAGGAGAATGAGAGTTGTTATATGTTTCTGAGTGCATTGATTAGAAATAAAAGTAGAAAGTCTATAGCTGATACTTGTCTTGTGCAAAGTTTAAACACAGTATCATCATCAATTACCTATCTGGAGGATGGGAGGATCTGAAGATTTGCAGATGTTGAATCTGTATCTATGCTGCTGTAACTCCATAATCTATACGGTTTCTTTCCATGTGTAACTTCTTACATTAAATAATCACATTCATGGAAACAAACTCTTGTGTCTTTTGAATTGGTTGACATTTTAATCCAGGTAGGTGTTATAATCTCTGCACTGACTATCACATATTCTTATCATAAGTCCAAGTAGTCCTTAGTTCCTCCTGCTTGTTTGCTTTCCATACTGAGAGGCAAGAAATGTTGAGTCATCTGCTCTTCCAGCAACAATGGTTAACCTGGTGGAATTCAGACCTTCTTTTGGGAAGCTTTTGACATCTTCTGCTCAAGTCATTTACTGATAAATGTCACAGTCTTTTCTCTGTTGTCTACAGTTCTTACTGCTTTCACCTCAACTGGCTTTTAACATTGCTGATCTAACTCTGCAGAGTCTTCTGGGAACAGACTTCTTGCCTTACGACATCTGGGAATCCTGCTGAGTATTCTGAACCTCATTAAGATGCCAGAAAGTCTCCAATTTTGTGTCTGTATAAATAATAAACAAGACTGAAGTGCATCTGCTAGTTTTACCCTGTTGTTGGCTGCAGGGCTCTTGCCCATTTTGGATTCCTGGACACCTGTCTCAGTGACTGTTGCCTCTGAATTCTTCTCCAGATACTCTTAAGCAAATCAAAGGCCTGTGTTCATCAAGCCACCTTGTTTTCATAGAGAGTCTTCTTTCTTGTGTGTTAAGATATTACCTGTCTTCTAAATGACCTATGAGTATGTACTAAAATTATAATATTTTTTATGTTTAATCTACATTTTAAAGAATCAGTATTTGCTGTGACATGAGCAAGCTTTGTTCTAGATACTTATAGTTGTAAGGAACTTATAACATATGCCTAATGTCACTGAACCTATATACATTTGAATATTTTATCATATATTGATTATCTTAAAATGGATTTCATTTCTATACTTTCTTGCATATACAGAATGTATTTTTATTAGATTTAACTCCTCTTCTTCCACTCCCAGTAATACCGTCCTCTCCCCAGTGAGACCCCTTTCTACTCATTTTTTTCTTTGTCTTTTCTTTATATTATGAGTCAGTGAGTTTCATTGAGGCTTTTTACAAAGCATGTGTGAGGGTTTGTTGACAGGTACATAAACACATTACCAATAGCTACAACCTCTGGAAAAATGCATCTCACTCTCTGTCCAATCGTCATCAACATATAAATTCTCAGTGAGTGGTGGATCTCATGAGCCCCCCACTTCAGTGACAAAGTATTGACAGGTAAGTGTGTAGATTAGTGCAAGCCTGGACAGCTATTGTATACAAGTGCAACAGCCATAGCATGCTCAGAAGTAAGAGAATCACACTGCTCCCTTACTTCTTCCAGCTCTTATATTCTGTCAATCCCCCCACTTTTTATGAGATTCAGTGAGCCTTGGGAGTGGAGATGTCCCATTTATGGTTGGGAAGTCAACATTCATTCCTTCTCTTAGTTCTTTGACCAGTTATGAGTCACTGTTGACCACTTAAGAAAGAAGTTTCTGTGACTAAAGATGATCTGTGGGCAACAACAAAAATTAGAAGAAAATTTGTTGCATGTGTTTTCAGTTTGGCAAAATGACAGCAAAAGCTTCACCACTGCAGCCATGTAATTTAGATCAGGTTTACTGTAATAAAAGCAAATTCCTTCCTGAAAAGCAATCATCAATCCATTAAGAAAACAATTAAATCCCTGAGCAACAGACTTGTCACTACTGAACTAGCAGGTTCAGCTTGCCTGGCTCGTTGGTATTGTCTCATATAGTGTCCACAGTTGAGTAAGACGGTTGGTCACAATTCTCTACTCTGTTAAAGCAACCTACAAAGTACATTCACCCACTATCAGAGCTAGACAGCAGGGAGGAAACAGCTTAATTTTATAATGTCCTCAAATCCAAGCATGTGTCATGTGTCACAATAGGCTCTTGCCATCTAATGTTTCAACTTATATTTTAATGAGAATAAACAAAAATAATATATGGACAAGAAAAGTAAAGAAAGTGGTAAATGCCACAAGATCATATGAGTGAGTAAGGAAGACATTTCTGAGGAGGAACACTTAAAATAATATCAGAAGGAAAAGGTTAAAGAACAGACAGGAATAGCAGCATTTAAGTGAAGAAATGAGAACATGAAAGAAGCAATCAGAAGCCATGTAAAACAGAAATATACAGAGCTATCGAGAGAATAGCATATTAGGTCAAAGAGCTCAACACTCTACCAAGTCATACTTGGGTGTCTGACCACATTAAAACATCATGAACCGAGTCATCATACAGGAGGAACAGTTTTCAAAATTACAAGGAAATGTCAATAATAATGTGGTTTGTCATTTTCAAAGGTCATTCTGAGCTTCCTTGATTTCTATGCTGAGAGTTCAGTAAGGCAAACAGAGAGAGAGAGAGAGAGAGAGAGAGAGAGGTGTCTGAAATATGTTAGCAAGGTGGCAATAACCAAGGGCTGTAACCTAGAATTACGAGAGTTATTAAAAGACTGGTTGCAGTGATAGTGACATCCCTGAAACATGCAAGACTACATTTTTGTCTGAATAAGTGAGCAGATGAGTTTTATGTTTGTAGAGGTGGGAAATTTATGAAAATCGTCATTGACCCCAACGCTGTGGGAAGAGAGAGTAGTAGCTATCCTCTTTTAAACGAAAATTTAAAACTTCAGTGTTCATCTCAAAAACTGGTTTTAACCTAGGGTTTTGAAGTTTACTTCAATATCCAGTCCAGAGCTAGAAATGGAGACTCCCTAGAACTCTGGTATTTAAAATAAGATCACCTGGGAAAAGAAGGTCTAATATCCAGTAACTAAGATTTAAAATTTGCATAAAGGCAGAGTTGAAAAAGTATTGGCTTAGAAACAGAGGGAAGAGAAAGTGCAGAGGAAGAGGCAGGAAGTTCAGCAAACATGGAGGTTCAGATGTGACTGTGGAAGGATGGCCACAGAGTACCTTGGTTAGCCTGCAAGAGTTAGGCTTCATCCATCTCCTTCGGGCATCCTAATCAAACAGGTGGATGAGACATGTTGACTAACTGGAATTTCTGGTGAGAAACTTGATTGTGAGTAGAGGTGAGAATCTCAGGGCTTTCGCTGTGTCTATTTGTCAGATTCTTTATTTGGGTTGAATGTTCTTTCCTTGGACTTCTTTACTTCTCCCTCTGTTCATTCAAGACTACTTTTTGATGGGTAAATGTAGATTTCCTTCAGCATTCCAGGATTAGGGTAGTTAGTTTTCCACACCAACTTTGTATATTCTATCATACCTGCACGATTCATTCAGCAGCTTGTTAATAAACCTTGTATTTATAATTCCTTGAATTATAATTGTATTCAGCCTGTTTGAATTATACTTGTGCTCAGTGTTACTTGAATTTAATATCTGGTCTACTTCTTTTGGCAATCCCATGTGTCAATGCACAAAATAAATGGCATTCAGTTTTAGAGAGGATGTCTTAGTCATCCTTGACAAAACAATTTGAAGCACAAAGTGTGGCCTAAGTTTTAAAGTACCATGTGCATGGAGAAATAACACAAGGACATGAATCTCAACACTGGCTTGTGCATTTTAGTTTTAATCTCTTTTTTTTTCTCTAAAGAAAACGAGACACTGGAATACTTAGTATAGAAGTTTATCTGTGGTAAAAGGAACATTACTGATATGGAGAATGAACTGAAACACATTTTGTAAGCCTTATCATCCAAAATCAAGAATTCTTTCACAGAAAGTATCTGTTTATGTTTTCATTCCCAGGGATGAGTCTTTGTTGCTGCGGTTCTATCGGGGAATCCACAAGCTGTCTCAGTTGAACACAGGAGACAGAAGCTGGAAACTGCTCCTTGGCTCTCCTCCTGAGGCATCCTCAGAGGACAGATAAAAAACTGCAGAACGGGCTTTGAAATTATTTGTAATTTCTTACACTTTTAGAGTAATAAAGGAAACAAGGATGAAGCAGAAATTTTGGGCTCACTGATTTTCCCTTCATAAACTTGCTTTCTCCTAAATTATTTGAGTATGATAATTTTTGGAGCATGAACATTGAAGGACAGTATGCATCTGGATACTTGTACATATTTGATAACCTGTTGGATAAATGTAACACCTGAACTTATTATGTACAATTAATTGCACTTGGAAATAACAGCCAATTTCATACTTTCAAAATGTGTTTTCAGCTTCTTAATTCTGGCATATGTTTGTGGCAATTTGCAATTTGTCTGGTGAGGTGTTGGTGTGTGGAACATCTGTGGGATAAATGACAGGAATGAAGAGGCTATGTGATCAAGGATGCCTGAGGGAAAATAAAGTTATACAGAGATAATTGCTGAGAGTTGTCTCATAGATTACATTTGTGTATTTCCCAAGACTTTAGAGAAGTGTGAGCACACAGCTGAGTAGAGAAAGAAAGCAGGTCTGAAGTTGAAAGTGTAGTCTACAGAATTAACAAATGCCTTTAGCTTTTTGCTTTGGCAAACAATGATCGCCACAATTGTGACACTTTCTGTGGGTCTTCTGTGATAAGATGGGTCGTGTGAGTTGTCTGGTTCAGTGAAGCTGAAAAACAGCATGCACTCCACTGCTATTATATTCAAAAAAGCTACTCACTTTTGTGGTTCACTTGATGGATTCATTTGAATAATGAAATTACATTACTATGCAGCTCCTCAATGTCAAGTTTTAGCAACATATTTACTTCATTAACCTATCACTTATTTTATACAAATAATTACTTAATAAAATGTGGAAAACAGGTGTGTCCAAACAAGTCAGATACAGAAGGATTAATGTTGCTAGAGTCTGAGATCTGGTAAATAAATATGGTTTCAATTATATATCCCTATATCTTTAAATTAATAAGTTCTTATCTCTGTTTATTGTATATTGGACATATCGTATATTGATACAATTTTAGATATATTTTCATATTGCATTATATATTACTCCTACCTCTGATCAAGATACTTATAGGTTGTTTACATTTTGAGGTCATTGTCCTCATTTGTTGCACATTTGTTTACAGATTATTTAATAATCTGACATGAAGTTTTACTCTCTAAGTTATGCAGTTATTAACTATTATAGGTCAATAGTTGTTCATGTTTGTTGTACACACAGTCAGATCAATTAG
>LOJH01055906.1:408-10448 GCA_001685095.1 Ellobius talpinus | reverse complement strand
TTGAACTCAGGACCTCCGGAAGAGCAGTCAGTGCTCTTAACCTCTGAGCCATCTATCCAGTCCCTCCCAATTTGTATTTTTAATAAACTACTCAATGTAATTGAAGAACACATAGAGGAGGTTGCTCCATAAAAGCCTGGGCTAAGGGCCAGCCCTTCCTCCCAGCTGTGTGATCCAGAAGAGCTGAGCCTTCCTCTGGGCCTTCGGAGAGGGGAGACAACATGCTTGCCTGCCCTGCAGGGCTGTGAGGGATGGATGTGGACTTGTAACCTCTACTATAAAGATCCCCCTGCCCTTGAAGTCTGTCTCAATTGAGCCACCTCGGCCCCCACCCTGATCTCCCCTTTGCTTTCCTCAGTATGCAGCCTGGCTGGTGCTCTGGGTTGGCTGGAACGCCTTCATCATCTGCTTCTACCTGGAGGTTGGACAGCTGTCCCAGGTAAGCCTCCGGCCTGGTGGTGTGCAGGGCACAGCCTGACCTTTTCCGTCCCTACGGGGGGATTGGGACAGCGTGTCTCCCACACACCTTTCCCCCTCCGTACATTCAAGTAATCCATGCAGCTCGCTTGACCTCCATTTCTGTCCCTGGCCTCTTCTGCATGTCTTTGAAACAATGATGGGACTGATGAGGCCAAGGGGCATTTGCAGTGAAAATGAGCTGAGGACTCTGTTGACCACAAGCTCAGTAAAAAACCAAAGGTGTGTGCCGGCCTCGTGATAGGATGCTCGGGAAGGTGTGTGCCGGCCTCGTGATAGGATGCTCGGGAAGGTGTGTGCCGGCTTCGTGATAGGATGCTCGGGAAGGAGGTGAAAACGTCACAAGTGCACTCTTTATCACTTAGGCGCAAAGACATGGTGGGCCCAGGTTGGTCAATCTTTTTCAGAAAGGAAAGAGACTAAGTGGCATTTGTTCAGGGAAATTGAACAAACTATGCCATGTGGAGAAGAGCTGAAGAAAGTAGAGGTGTGGAGCTGCAAGAAGAGCAAGCCCAAGAGACACAACTCCTGTTTTTAGATATGAAGGAGGCCAGATATGTGAATAAGAACTTTGGCTTCATGGTTTGACCCTGCTCCGTTTAAGTCCCCGCTGAACACTGCCCAGCAGTTTGACAACTGGGCAAATAGCCTCTTCTAAGCTTCAGTTAGCTCTTTCTTTAGATTAATTTATTATTTATTGTATGTGTACGGGTGTGTGGTAGTTACTTTTCTATTGCTGTGATAAAACACCATGATCAAGGTGACTTATAAAAGAAAGAGTTTAATTTGGGTTTCAGAGTTAGAGTCCAGGATGGCAGAGCAAGGGCTTGCAGCAGAAACACCTGAGTACTCACATCTTGATCCACAACCCCGAGGCAAAGAGGGAGATCAGGGTGCTGTTAGAGCCCCAGAGCCCCACCCCCAGTGGCACACCCCCAACAAGGCCACACCTTCTAATGCTTTCCAAACGGTCCCACCAACTGGGGACCAAATATTCAAACATATGACCCTATGGGAACCATTCTCATTCAAACCACCACAGGGTGCTTTGTCTGGCTGTGTTTCTCTGTACATTGTGTGTGCAGTGCTGGCAGAAACCAGAAGAGGGCAGATGAACCCTGAAGCAGGAGTTACAGACAGATGGGAGCTGCCATGTGGGTGCTAGAAATGAAACCCTGATCTGGAAGGGCAGTCAGTGTTCTTAACTGCTGAAACATCTCTCCAGCCCCACCCCTCTTTTTTTGAGACAGGGTCTCTTGTAGCCTAGGCAGGCCTCAAACACTCCGTAGCTAAGGATGACTTTGAACTCCTGACCCTCCATGTTCCCCCCCAAGTGTTGGGATTACAGTCATACCCCACTACATGTGCTGGGGAGGGAACCTAAGGCTTCCTGTATGCTAAATAAGCACTCTTCCACCTGAGCCGCATCCCCATCCCTTGTCCTCCTCTAAACCAGAGATGGGTCATTGGCCAAGTGCCTGAGTTCACATCCCCAGCAACCACAATAAAAGCCCTCCAGTGGCGTGTGTCTCTTACCCCAATACTGGGAGAGGCAGAGAAAGAGGTGTCCCAAGAGATTTCAGGCCAGCCAGTCTAACCACACTGTGAACTCCAGGGTCATTGAGAGGCCCTAACTCAAAAACTGAGGAGGGTCAGAGAGGTGGTTCGGTGGGTAAAATGCTTGTTTTGCAAGCCTGATGACCCAAGTTCAATCCTGGACCCTTCAGTGGAAGGCAAAATAAGAACCAGCTCCCAAAAATTGTATTCAGACCTCTGGACATGTCCTGTGGCACTTGGGTACATACAGGTGTGCACATAGACACACACATGCACGAACGCACACACACACACCAGCAATAATAAATGTAAAAGAAAAAAGGTGAGAGGGCAATTGAGGAAGCCAGTCAACTTTGACCTCTGGCCTCAATATGTACACATATGCATTCATACACAAACACACACATACGCTAAAGTACAAGATAGGCGTAGAAAGTACACACCTTTAATCCTAGCACCCTGGAGGCAGAGGTAGGCAGTTTTCCATGTTAGAGGCCAGCCTGGTCTACAGAGCAAGTTCTAGGGCAGCCAGGACTACACAGAGAAACCTGTCTTGAAAAACAAAAACAATCAAACAAAAAAATAGAGACCGTGTGGTTACACAGGAGACGACCTTTTCCATTTCACTGATAGCGAGAGTGTCTACATGATCATCTACTGCCACCTGCTGGCCGTATGTGGACTTGCAGGCTCTGAGAGTGGGGGGTAGTGAGAGTCTGGGGAGTATCCTTCTGTCCCTCCCCACCGCTCAGTATCCCAGGCCCCTCTGCCCCCCAGGACCGGGACTTTATCATGACCTTCAACACATCCCTGCATCGCTCGTGGTGGATGGAGAATGGGCCCGGCTGCCTGGTGACTCCTGTTCTGAACTCCCGCCTGGCACTGGAGGACCACCATGTCATCTCCGTCACGGGCTGCCTGCTTGATTATCCTTACATTGAGGCCCTCAGCAGTGCCCTGCAGATCTTCCTAGCTGTAAGTCCTGTTCATCACCCACCCCCATCTTCCCAGAAGTGCAGAGTCCAACCCATCCTGTTCTTTAGTCCCAATTAAGAGAGGACAAGCCAGGTGTGGTGGTATATACCTTCAATTCCAACACTCAGGACATGCAGAGGCAGGGGGATCAGGATCACAAGTTGGATATGAGCCTAGATTACATAGTGAGTTCCAGACTCTACTATCTCCCACCTGTGGGGGGGGAGAGGAGCCTATATACTCCAGCCTCCCTCTGCTCTACCTCCCTCCTCCTTCCACCCCTCTCCCAGCTTCTAAGAAGGACATGGACAAGTTTCATGAATGGGACAAGACTTCAGGCCAGCTCCTGCTGGACTTCACTATCTAACACACCATGGGACCTTGGGTAAACCTAAGTTGCCTTCCTATTTGCATGGAAAAGACAGTGCCAACCTTACAGAGTTGGGAGACTAAGAAAGGGGCTCCAAATAGGGGTCACAGTCAGGCATGGTGGTGTACACCTGTGACCCCAGCATTGGAAGGTAAAGGCAGGAGGATCCAGAACTCAAGGCCAGCTTGGGCTGCTTGAGACCATTAACCAGAGAGTTAGCCCTGTCCTAAGCACTTTCTTTACACAGGCAGGGTCACATAATCCTTTCACTTAACAGTCTAGTGAGGCACGACTCAGGCCGACCTGGGAAGCTTGAGACACAAGCTGCTTGTCGGAAGTCACTCACACACACAGTCTTTGAAGCGTTGGCATTTAACTTAAGTGTTTGCTTTGGCCAGGGTGCTGAGTCGGGTGGGTAGAGGGGCAGAGACAACTTGTCTTGCTCTTCCTGACTGTCATCCCCCCACCCCACCCCCACTAGCTGTTCGGCTTCGTGTTTGCCTGTTACGTGAGCAAAGTGTTCCTGGAAGAGGAGGACAGCTGTAAGTGCGGCTCCCCCGGGGAAGTGGGGCGGTCTTTTCAGCACTGTGGACAGGGCTTCCTCCCCTCCAGGGAATCCCGGGGTCAGCTTGGGGACCCGGACCCGTTTCTAAGGAAAGAAGAGAGGGCAGGGGTGCATGAGGTCTTCGTAACCATTCTGGGTTACGATTCAGATGACCAGGTGCTCAGTCCAAGGTCCCAGAATCGCTCGTTCCCATTGCTGGCTCTAACCCCATTGAAGGTCTTAGAGCCTTAGGGCCTTCCTTTAACCTGGCCCCTCTCTCCTACTGCTGCCACCAGGGTAGGGGGCGCACTTGTCCCTCCCCTCTCCCACGCACGGCCCTGCTCTAGGTCCTCATCCTGATCACGGGTATGGCCATTTCCAGCAACACTCACTCCTCAGGCCGGGCTACCCGGGAAATGGAGTCCAGTCCTGGGCTTTTCACCTTCAGAACCCAGTCTCTCATAACTCACCCTTTCCCATCCGCAGTTGACTTCATCGGTGGCTTTGACTCCTATGGGTACCAGGCGCCGCAGAAGACATCGCATTTACAGCTGCAACCTCTGTACACGTGGGTCCCTGTGCACAGGGGCGGGGTGGTGGTGACTGGGTGTGGCTGGAGGCGGAGTCTTTAGTGGTGGTGGTGGTGGAGAGGACACAGAGGAGGCATGGGCACCCGGGTCTCTCTGCTCACCTACTCGCAGACCTGCAGTTGCACCCCCTTTGTTTCCTGCAGGTCGGGGTAGCTTCTGCCAGGCACCTACCCG
Organism: Ellobius talpinus; assembly: GCA_001685095.1. Classification (NCBI taxonomy): domain Eukaryota; kingdom Metazoa; phylum Chordata; class Mammalia; order Rodentia; family Cricetidae; genus Ellobius; species Ellobius talpinus. The sequence continues at coordinate 5,761 of LOJH01055906.1, read as the reverse complement.
CGTACCTGGGCAACTGGAGTTAGAAGCCGCGCTGTAAGGGAGCTCGGATCACAATGGGCAGGCGCGCTCCTTGGCTGCCCACGGGCTGACTGCAACTTACGCAGCCTCTCCTGGATCTGCCGCCCCTGGAGCAAATGCGGACTGAGACTCGAACTTGGACTTGACCCTGGCTCTGGCCATGGCCCTTAGCAGCCAGACTTCAGGGTTGGGACAGGACGGGACTGGGGGGAGGGGGAATCGCTGGGTTTGTATTTTTTTTAATCTCAGCCTTGGTACGTGCCAGGGTCTTCCTCTTTCTTCAGCTTCACTCCTTACCTAGTACTTTGCCCTCAGTCCAAACAGCAAGACAGATGGACTCATCCCCATCCCATCCCTCGTGTAGGCCAGGGGAACGACACTATGAACTAGGAGCAGGAGTCCTGGGCTCCAGCTGCAGGGGCATCTCTGACATCCTGCGTGACATCTGGTAGAGCCTTTGCTCTCTCTGGGCCTCAGTTTCCCCACCTCAAATAATTAAAATAATCCCTGAGCAGATAACACTTCTGGCGTACTCATTTCTCAATTCCCTGAGCTACAGTGCAGATGGGAAAACTGAGGCCCCGAGACGTGAAGTGACTCGCTTGAAGACACACAGTAAGGCTTTAGGCAGGCTTTGAATCCCGCAGGCTCTAGTCTTAAACTCTGCAACCCAGGATCCGGCCTCCGGACTTGGTTTACATGCCCCCCTTGCAGCGTGGGCATTCCCACACACTCACATGCCATCACCACCACTCACCAGCTCCACTCTTAAAGCAATATACCAGTTTCTTCTCTTGTTGGGAACCAGAGAGACAGAACCCAAAGCCTTGGGTTCAGCCTGACCCACAGGAAACCTTTGTAGTCTCAGCCTGCCCTTCTTTGGAAACCTTCGAACCTCATCCTCCAGGAAAGCAAGGCCACCCCTCATCCTACCCTCCACCAGGTCCTTAAGCCTGGGTCTCCTATCCCACGATCCTTTGCTGCTACCCCGCCCCCTTCCCCTAGCAATCCTACTAAGCCCTCATTTCCTACAGCTACTTCACCATTGTGGTCTCAGAGGGGAAGAAGATGGTGTCCAGGAGCCCTGAAGGGGCAGAGTGGGGGTGTGGGTGGAGAGTCAGCACCCCACCCTTCCTGGGGACAAGCAGAGAGGAGGCCTGTCCTCATCACCTCCCTCCACAGATGCCCTGAGGACCCTGTGTCCTGAATACTGCTTGGTGAGTTATGTCCAGAGAGTAGACGTCAATGCCCCAAGCTCTGGAACTGGAGCCACCCTGACTAGGAAGCACAGGAACTTATCAGAGAGCTTGGGCAGTGGAGACAGTTCATGCCACACCGTGGTGACCACATCCTTCCCCACATCCTTCTCCACTCCAGGCTTTCCTGAGCTAGAATGGCAAACCTACTCCACTGTCGCATCCAAAATGCCACACGGAACAGCCAGGCCCAGGAGCCCCTCTGGTCCTCACAGGTCCCTGGCTGGTGAGCCGAATCAGAGGGCAACAGACCTCCTTTAGGCCAGGCTGCCTCTTGCCACCTGCAGCCCTCGCTTCTCCCATCCCTTCCCCAGGCCTCTTTCTACTCAAGGGTTTAGCCACTGATGCTTTGAAGACTTTCGGTTTTATAAGCCGGGTTTTGTAGAGGGACTGGGTTTGATTCTCAGTTAGACCTTGTGGACTGGGACCTCCCTGGTATCCATGCAGGTAGGTTGATTAAAAAAGGTGTTTTCTTCACTGTGTGCCTGTCCTGCCCTATGGTCAGAAAGACCTCCAAAGGGGAAAGTCCCTGCCAAAAAATGGGCAAAACTGGGTGATAAAAATGGGCAAAGCTGGGTGGGCATTTCACTTTTAACATATATACATATGTTTATCTTTTTGTTTGAGATGGGGTCTCTCTGTGTAGCCCTGGCTCATCCAGAACTCACTATGTAGACCAGGGTGGCCTTGAACTCATAGATGTCTGTCCACCTCTGCCTCTGAAGTGCTGGGATTAAAAGTGTGTGCCACTACACTTGCCCTTTTTGAAATATTTATAATAATTTGTGTTGGGGGGCTGTGTGCCACAGTGTTCATGGGGAGTTCGAAGGACAGCTTCGTGGAGTTTGTTCTTTCCTTCTACTTTTTTTTTCTTATATTCTGTTCGTGTGTGTATGTATGTGTGTGTGTGTGGTGTGTGGGAGTGGACTGACGCGCACAAGCCACAGAGCACACTTGGAAGTCAGAGCACTACTCGCTAGAACCAGTTATCTTCTACCATGTGAGTCCCAGGTATTGAACTCAGGCTCCCAGACTTACTTAGTAAGTGCCTTTCCCGGTGGAGCTAACTCCCCTTTGTGGGTTTGTCTTGAAACTGGGTTTCACTATGAAGCTCAGTCTGTCTTAGAATTCATATTCTTCCTCCTTCAGGCTCCTTGGTGCTGGATTATGAGTGTGCACCACCTTGCTTAGCCTTTATTATATATTCCTGAGGCCCTGGCTTCTGCCTCAGACTGGCTTTGTGACTTTGGGCAAGTCACTGTTTCTGCCTTCCTCAAAACAGCAGAGGCCAGGCCGTGGTGGTGCACACCTCTAATCCTAGCACTTGGGAGGCTGAGGCAGCGGTTCTTGTGAATTTGAGGCCAGCCTGGTCTACAGAGCAAGTTCCAAAACAACCAAGGCTGTTCAGAGAAATCTTGTCCCCCAAAAAGAGGCAGGGGGAGGGGAAAAGAAATGCAAAATGCTTTTTATTTTGTTTTCTTGGTAAGTGCCCATTCTGATGTTATTTCTGGGTCTCTTTTGCATCTTGGCTCATTTCTCTTCTTGACAGCTGATTCCCTTGCTTTGAGTGAGCTATGTTTTGGTCACTGTTCTATTGCTGTGAAGAGACACCATGACCACGGCAAACTTATAAAAGAAAGCATTTTAACTGGGGGCTTGCTTCCAGCTTCAGAGAGTGAGTTCCTGGCCATTGTGGTAGGGAGAGTGTGGCGCTGCAGCTGTAGCTGAGAACTTACATCTGATCTGTAAGTTGCAGGCTGAGAGAAAGCGAGACTGGGCCTACTGTGGACTTTTGAAAACTCAATGCCCACCTCCAGGAACACACCTCCTAATACTTCCTAATCTGTCCACCAACTGGGAATCAAACATTCAAATACATGAGCCTGTGGGGGCAGTTCTCATTCAGACTACCTCAAGATGGCAGTCGGTGCTTTCCACATGGATTCCTGTCTCTTACCCTTGACAGTCTGGATCCTTCTGGTGACATAGCCCAAGAATCAGTATTTCCAGTTGACCCTGGATCTTGGAACACCTCCCCAGTCATACATGTGAAGCTGCTGCTTGCTCTTTTACAGTGACTCTTCCTGAGCCCAGGTCTTACACAAGGACACCCAGGTCCCCTGTACTACATCTGGGGACCATGCTTGGCCATGGCATTCAGAGAGGAAACTGAGAGCCCAGGGCAGGAATCAAAGTATAGGAGGTGAAAATGATGTCTGGGGTAAGATAATGGGATGGCTGGAGGGAGTACCACTGGGGATGAACTAGTTTCCTATTAAGGTGACCCATTGCCACAACTTTAGTAAAACTTCAGTGCCTTTTTCTTTCTTTTTTGAAACAGTCTCTCTATGTAGCCCTGGCCAGCCTGAAACTCACTATGTAGTCTGGGTTAGCCTCAGACTTACAGAGATCTGTGTGCCTCTGCAGTGCTGGGATTAAAGGTGTGCGCCACTTCACCCAACTTTAATGTCATTTTTCCTGCTATGGATGGAATCCAGTATCTCTGAACTGTGAATTTATTATAGCAGCGGTTCAACATGAGCCTTGCTAGGCTAAAACTCAGCCCTCCTTTTTCTCTGGAAGCTATGGAAGGATTCTAGCTCATGGCTTCTTCCTTTACCTTCCAAGCAGCAGCAGCAGCAGCAGCACAGTGTCCTGCAGATGTCCCATTCCGTCACCAAGTCCTCTGGTTTTGCTGGGCTGGGCTCAAGGGTGCACTCCAGCAATCCCACCACTTGGAGGGCTGACATAGAGGGAACAAGAGTTCGAGGCCAGGGCCAGAGAGATTCAGCAGGTAAAGACACTTGCTGCACAAGCTTGACTACCTGAGTTCAATTCCTGGAACCCACATAAAGGGAAAGAACTAACTCTCCCAAATTGTCCTCTGACTGCCAAATGCGTGTGGTTCATATGTCCACATATACACCGTGCACACAATTTCTCATGTGTGCACACATACACACTAATAATTTTTTTTTCAATACAGGGTTTCTCTCTGTAGCCGTGGCTGTCCTGGAACTTTTTCTGTAGACCCACGCTGGCCTTGAACTCGGAAAAATGCCTGCCTCTGCCTCCGGAGTGCTGGGATTAAAGACATATGCCACCACGCGTGGCTCGAACTGAACTGTCCTTTAAGGAGGTCCAGCAGCGTTTCTCAAGTGAGCTGGAAGTGTGGAGCAGCGAATATTCTGTCTGTAGGAAGCCAACCTGTGCTGGAGACATTAGACATGACGACAGCTCTGTATGCATAGACACAAGAGCTGCCAGCATGATGGTGGCCAGCATGACAAGCAGGCGGGTCTAGGTTCCCACTGCAAGGATAGAGCAATGCTGTGCCATTCCTGATTCTGCCATCCCAGGCTGTCATGCTGAAACTTACGTACATTTCACTATCCCAGGGAGAGATCTGGGAGTGTGGCTCAATTAGAGGGCTTGCCTAGCATGCACCAGGTCCTGGATTTGACTGCAAACACTGCATAAACTGGGTGTACTAGACACTCCTAGCATTCACCCGTTATCCCAGCACTCAGAAAGCAGAGGCAGAAAAATGAGAAGTTCAAGGCCAGCCTGGGTTACATGAGACCCTGTCTTGAAAGAAAAAAAGGGAAGAGGGGGCTAGTGTACTGTTTGGTTCTGTGTCAGCTTGACACAAGCTAGAGTCTCAGAGAGGAAGGAGCCTCATGAGCCTCCATGAGATCTGTAAGGTTCTCTCTCTCTCTCTCTCTCTCTCTCTCTCGGTTTGGTTTTTGGTTTTTCAAGACGGCTTCTCTGTGTAGCCTTGGCTGGCCTGGATCACACTCTATAGACCAGGCTAGCTTCAAACTCAAAGAGATCTGCCTGCCTCTGCCTCCCAAGTGCTGGGATTAAAGGCATGTGCCACCACCACCTGGTCTTTTTCCTTTTTATTTTCTTGGGGGGTGGGACATTTTCTCAATTAGTGATCAATGGGGAAGGGCCAGCTCATTGTGGGTGTGGGTGGTGCCATCCTGTGGCTGGTAGTTCTGGGTTCTATAAAGAGGAGGCCGAGCAAGCCAGTAAGCAGCACTCCTCCATGGCTTCTGCATCAGTTCCTGCCTCCA
>LOJH01055901.1:0-11793 GCA_001685095.1 Ellobius talpinus | reverse complement strand
ATCTCTGTATGATTTTCCTTGGGGCTTGCCAACTGTGGGGTACTGGGTGGGACAAAAACCCCAACAAGCAGGCCCCTTCATGTTACAGCCTAGGTCAGTCCCATGTATGCACCCTGGTTGTCGGGGCAGTCTCTGTGAGCCCCTACAAGCCCAGGTTAATTGATTCTGTGGGTTTCTTGTGGTGTCCTTGACCCTCTGGCTCCTGCCTTCTATGAAAGGTAACTTTTCTCCTTCCACATATGGATGAGAACATTGTGGTTTCTGCCCTCCTGTGACTGCAGTATCCAACAAACACCTGACCCATCAGAGACTCGAGGTCTCCATGCATTCATTATAAAGGATAGCCTTTCAGTCAAGATGGCTGAGGTTATAGGCAGCTTCTTTCTTCTTCAGGTCAGTACTGAGTAGACAGGATTTCATTTGGAAGAATATTTAGATGGGCAGGTCACATAAAAATTCTCAAGCAATAATAAAGAATGTGTATTATTGCAGATGATGAGTAAATGGCAAACATGTACCACCTTCAGTTGGAGTGTGCACTGTCCTGTATCGCATCTTAAACACAGAGACACATTCCACCCTATACACACATGAAGACACTGATATTTTCCATGTGTTACAGAGATCTCTCTCATACACACACACACACACACACACACACACACACCTAGCTTATCTTGTCAGGCACAGGAGACAAGATGTGTTCTTTTGTTCTTCTCAAATACAAAACCTCCAAAGAGAGTCAGGGTGTCCTAACTGCTGGTATGCAGACTTTATAGGGAAGGGGAAAGAGTTTCCTTTTTTCTAAAACAGGGTTTCTCTGTGTAACAATTCTGTCTGTCCTGGAATTCACTCTGTAGACCAGGCTGGCCTCGAACCCAGAACTCTGCCTGCCTCTGCCTCCCAAATGCTGGGATTTAAGGCGTACACCAACACTGACTGGCTCGTTGGCATTTCTTTTCCTTCTGTCTCCTTGTGTCAGCCTCAGTCAGGTGAAAGAAAAATGCTTCTAAAGAAAAGAACATGGTGAACATTCAGAATCATGGGCACAATGCTGAAATCCTAAATATCAGCTTGAAAACAAACAAAAGGGAATTGTCCTACAATGAATTATTATTACAGTGTGCTAAGCACACTCTCAATCCTGATTCTCTGTTTTCTTAAGATTTATTTTAATTTTAAATTATGTGTATGTGTGTTGGTCTGTGCATGTATATGTTATATCTGTGCATGAAGAGTGAGGGGAAGGGAGGGAGAGAAGGAGGGAGGGAGGGAGGAAGGGAGAGAAGGAGGAAGAAAGAACCTGCCTGTGGGGCCTGGAGTGGTTGACAGATCCCATAAATACGGAGTTGTGTGTGGTTGTGTGCTTCCAGGTGTGTGCTCCAGGAACCCAGCTCAAGTCATCTGGACAAGCAGCAAGTATTTTTCACTGCTGAGACATCTCTGCAGCCACCAAAGCCTGGCTCTTACAGTGTGCAAAATTGGTTAGTATTTCTCTTACCCTATTCTATCATCATTGCTCTCACTTCGTGCTACTCAGCATGTGTTGTTTTCGCCATCTGTGGAGTGCTCTATTAGCCCTGCTCCAACCGAGGGACAAGCACTCTGTGCCACTGGCCTGACTCTGTGTCAAGCACTACATAAGTCTTGTCATTAATTGGTGCCAGAACGGATAGCATTGCAAATGTGCCTAACTGAAGAATGAATGAAATATGCCAAAAAAAAGAACACAGTTGAATCCTCAAATTATGAAGTTGAGTGAAAGAATCCCAACAATGTGAATACTCATGTGTTCGAGCCTTGGGTCTCAACCACTGGTGTTTTCTGGAAGGCTGTGGAACCTTTTGGAGATGGGACCCAGCTGTTAGATGTGGTTTCATGGGGCTAGGCTTTAGGCTATAGCCTAGATCCATTTCCTGATAAAGCAATCTGCTTTCAGATCCACTGACATGGGATAACTGAGACGTGCCACAAATTCCTACAACCACAGAGAGAGCCCTGGCTTCCAGGCCTCCCCCATAGTAGATGGTGCTCTCTTCAGTAGTGAGTCAAAATGAATCCTTTCTCACTTTAGTTTCTTCTTTTGATATTTGGTCAAAAATGTAGTACATTGATACAGAAAGTTCTCATCCAGAAGTAGGGACATAGCTATGATAAACAGACCATCAGGTATTTCACAACCAAGGACTTGAGGACTGGGATGGAACAGTCTTCCCCCAATAGATTTTGCAAGGTATAGAGATGAAGCAGTCAGCTCTGGAAAAGGGAAGGGAGGAGGAAAGAAGACTGTATTTCAGAGCATACCATTTTGTGCTGGGAGAAATGAAAGACTCCCATGTTAAAAGAGGTGTACATCTGTGTTAAATTGCCTCCTTCCACAGTTGAAGCTCTAGGATCACCCTCCAGCACTGACCAAAGAAATTGCCAGTGGTCTTGAAACAATATCCCCAAGTGGAGTCATTGGGGAATAATTATAACTTTGTTTTATTGGACTGCACACAGCCATAGAAGGTGGACTCTCAACTTCCTTACCCTCATGTTCATGTAAACTGGAGACCCTGGTATATGTGAGGCCTCTCACCAGAGCTCCAGTATTTGTCTCCCACAGGAAAAGAGGAGTTAGCGATTTCATTACGATGTCAGGAACATTGAGGATGCCCAGAGTACAAGCAGGGGAGGGAGAAATAGATGTGCCCAGTATCCAGTCCCAGGCTCGGGGTACATGTGAAATTCTTTTCCAAGTGTAGCCCTCCAAGTGTGGAGAGTGAGGTGAGGAAATGAGAGGGGGAATGTTGCCCCCAAACAAAAGATGGAGCTATGGAAAGTGTGTGCCGAAGAGAGGTGGCTAAGTAGCAAGGCTGAGGCAGGGTTGAGTATAGACTCTCGCTTTATATCTCTATGCAAATAAGGAAGTGACTTTGAAAACTGATGTCATATTCCTCCCTGGACTATAGAATTTGTGGTTGGATTACCCAACACAGGAGGCAATTGCAATGAATTACTGCAGAGATTCTGAGCCATCACAGAAAATAGTTTTAGGGAGAAAATAGGCTTTTGTGGTTAAGCCACATTCTTGTTCTTTGTAATGATGTCCTCAGCAATTGACAAGAGTAGACTTAAGGACACCAGCAGAAGTCACAGGAAAACACCTCTGTGTCTGGAGAAAGGAACGAGTCTCCTTCCGGCATCAGCATTGAGCATAATCTGGTGACTTTGCACTAGTCACTGGGGAACACAATGTCATGTTTAACTTCTGGTCTCTACATGTTGTGTGCAGAACCCAAAGAGAGTAGGGATCTGGAAAAACTCATGTAGATGTAAAGATACAAAGCCAGCTATGCCTACACCAGGAAAACTGGGATTTAGAGAACTTAAGTTGTGTAAAGTTGAATGTGTAAGGACACGGGAATGCCAGAGACGAAGACCCTGTGCGTGTGCAGACTCCCTGCAGAACTCATGCACAGTGTCAGGTCTTCCTGGTTCTCTAGGCAACTCCTAGCTGGCATTACCATCTGCCTAGCCTCTTGTTTGTAGGCCATCCCATGAATTTTAGTCTTGCCAAGCTCTGTAATCCTCAGATGCAAAGGGCTCCATACAAGCTACAAAAACACCACAGATTTCAAGAGTTTCTTACAAATCCTAATAAAAGCTCAAGGATCCTCATTGCCAGTTAACCTGGACATTCCACTATGCAGCACCCCCTGATCAACCATGCCATGTTCAGATATGCATAATTCCCCTTCAAGGGCTTAGGAAAAGATGGCTAAGCCTGGGTCTTCACCACAAAAAGGCCACACACAGGAACTGACTGGAACAGCCTACAGTCTGTGGAATGGACAAGACATCATTCGGATCTGAAACACCATGGACGAAGGAAGAAGAGAGGAAATCACTAGGAGTCGGGACTACTTGGCTTACTTGTCAAAACTTTATACATATAGATGTTTCTGAAAGAATCAAAAATAGATTTTTAAGCTGAATTTAGTTTTGTTTACAAACACAAGGAATCTTTATATATCTTGTCACTGACTGCCTGCCTCAGAGACCTAAGTACCAGAATTTAAAAAGCAAAAAACACTTTAGAGACAGGAGACTAGAAAACAGGAACAGAGAGAAGAGGAGGAGAGGTGAGGGGAACCTCAGGCCGAAAAGGGAAGAGAGGATAATGAGTGCTCAGGGGGATGGAGGGGAAGAGAGAAGAAAATGAAGTGCTGAAAGGTGAGGAAAGAATGGTAAAGACAAGAATGGAAAGGAAGTGTAGAGGAGCTTGGAGAACAGGGCAGAGATGAAGAGTTGGGGAGAAAAGAGAAGAGATTTTCATGGTTGTCTCTCTGAAGCCCTAATGGTTTCTGCCACATCTCTATGGGAGGTTTTCACGAAACTATTTCTCTCAAGAATGAAAGTGGAGTGTATACAGGTGACCAGAACAGTGCTTTGGGTCCCTTCTAGAACAATTCCCTATGTGTCAGCCACAGTCCATAAACGAAGAGCTGCCATTGTCTCCTTGGTTTGTGAGTTGCTGTTTGGCTAAAGATTAGGCAAGTCATATCTTTGGGTAAGAGATGAAATTGATTGTGATATGGTGATGCCCATCTGCAGTACCAGCATTCAAGGCACCAGATCAGAAACACTGTGACGTGGAAAACAACATAGGCTATTGTCTTACTGGGCTTTCTATTGCTGTGATAAACACTAAAAGCAAAGCAACTTTTGGGGAAAAGGTATTTTCTGGCTTACAAGTCTGCATCACAGTCCACTGTTGAAGGAAGTCAAAACAGACACTGAAGGCAGGAACCTGGTGCCTGGAACTGGAGTGGAGACCATGGAGGAACACTGCTAACTAGCTGTTCTCTATGGTTTCCTCTGTCTTCTTTATTATACAATCCAGGACCACCTTCCCAGGGCTGTCACCATCCCCAATGGGCTGGGCATCTGCATCAATAATTAATCTGGAAATTGCCCGACAGAGTTGTCTACAGGCAATCTGATGGGGGCATTTTCTCATGTGAGCTTCCTCTTCCCAGATAACTCAACTTGTCTGAAGTGCACAAAAGCCTGACTATGACATCTGTATAGCAAGAAACTGTCTCAAATAGGAAATAGAGAAAGGTAGTTGGGCAGTGATGGCACACACACATTTAATCCCAGAACTTGGGAGGCAGAAACAGGCAAAACTCTGAAGTCCAGTCTGGTCTACAGAGTGAGTTCCGGGACAACCAGGCCTATACAGAGAAACCCTGTCTCAGGAAAAAGGAAAAGAAAGAAAATAGGGAAAGGAAAAAACATATGAGAAGAGAAGGGAAAGATAAATCAAAGTCTAATGAACTGAAGCTGTAAGAGAGATGAAAAGGAGATGACATGAGGAGAGTGAGTCCAAAGAATTTCATCAGTGCTGGTAGAAATATTAAACGTACTTTGATATATGCAATATGTATTATATGATATATTTGATCATATTCACCCCTCCCTCAAGTTCTTCCAAATTCACTCCCCGTCTCTATCCACCCAAATTTAAGTTCTTCCTAAAACAACAAAAACCCATTACAATAAAACCCCCCAAAACCAAGGAAACAAAATAAAACAATACCCAGAAAGGGAAAAATATACCAAACTATAATCAAATGAAAGCAAACACAACACAGAGAGAGATGTACTCATACCCCCCAAAAAAATAAAACTGTGGAGTCCATTATATGAACATGAGGCTTGTCCTGGAGTGGTTGATATACCCAGTGTCACTCCATTGGAGAAACTGATTTTCCCTCTCCCAGCAGGTGAGAGTGACAGTTCAGTTGTTAACCTTTACCCTAGTGGCTAGGTTTACATTCATTCATTCATTCACTTTTAAATATAGAAACAACAGGGCTATTAGTTTTTGTGAATTAATTTTGTGTCCAGCTACTTTGCTGAAAGTGTTTCTCAACTGTAAGAGTTTCCCGGTGGAAATTTTAGAATCATTTATATATACTATCATATCATCCACAAATAAACTTTGACTTCTTCATTTCAAATTTATATCTCCTTGGTCTCCTTCAGTTGTCTTATTGCTCTAGCTAAGGCTTCCGGTACTATATCGAATCAGTAGAGAGAGAGTGGACAACCTTCTCTTGTTCCTAATTTTAATAGAATTTCTTTGAATTTAAACTGTCTTTATTATGTCATGCCTTTATTATGTCCCCTGTATCAGTATTTCTCCTTTAATCATAAATGGGTGTTGAATTTTGTCAGAGGCCTTTTCTGTGTTTAATGTGGTTTTTGTCTTTCAGTTTATTTATATGGTGGATTACATTGACAGATTTTCATACATTGAAACATCTCTGCTTCTATGAGATGAAGCCTACTTGATCATGGTGATGATCTTTTTGATGTGTTCTTGGATTTGGTTTGCCAGTATTTTATTGAGTATTTTTACATCTATATTTGTAAGGGAAATTGGTCTGTAATTCTCTTTATTGGGTCTTTATGTAGTTTGGGTATCAGAGTTACTGTGGCCTCATAAAACAAATTAGGCAATGTTCCTTCAGTTTGTACTTTGTGAAATAATTTAAGGAGTGTCTACATTAAGTCTCCTTTGGAAGTTGGTAGAATTCTACTCTAAAATCGCCTAGCCCTGGGCTTTTATACACACACACACACACACACACACACACACACACACACATACGGGATTTTAATGACTGTTTCTATTTCACTGTGAGTTACTAATCTGTTTAATTTGCTTATCTGATCTTGACTTAACTTTGGTAAGTAGTACCTATGGAGAAAATTGTCTATTTCTTTTAGATTTTCCAATTTGGTGGAGTACAGGTTTTTAAGTATGTCCTTATTTTTCTGTGGATTTTCTCAGAGTCTTTTATGTTCCCCTTTTTTTTCTAATTGTGTTAATTTGGATATTCCCTCTCCACCTTTTAGTTAATTTGTATAAGGGTTTGTCCATCTAGGATTTTCCCAAGGAATCAACTCTTTGTTTCATTGATCCTTTACATTCTATTTGTTCCTATTATTGATTTCAGCCCTAAGTTTATTTCTTGCCATTTACTCCTTTGGGATGTGGTTTTCTTGTTTTGTTCTAGAGCTTTTGGGTATGCTTTTAAGTTGTAGTATGAGATATCTCCAAAATTTTTATGTAGACACATAGTGCTGAGAACTTGCCTCTTAGAACAACCCTCATACAAGCTTGGGTGTGTTGTATATTCATTTTATTCAATTCCAGAAAGACTTTAGTTTCTTTCTTAATTTCTGTTTTGATCCATGTGGTTGTTTGAATGACAGTAGCCCCCATAGGCTCATAGATTTGAACAGTTGGTCACCAAGGAGTGGTACCATTTGAGAAGGATTAAGAGATGTGGCCTTGTTTGAGGAAATGTGTCAGTGGGGGTGGGCTTTAAGGTTTCAAATGCCCACATCAGGCCCAGTGTCTCTGTCTCTCTCTGTCTCTGTGTGTGTGTCTCTCTCTCCCTCTCCCTCCCTCCCCCCTCTCTCTGCCTGTGGATCAGGATGTAACAGTCTCAGCTACTGCCTACCAACATGCCTGTCTGCTTCTCACCATGATGATAATGGACTAATCATCTGAGTCTGTAAACAAGTCCCCAGTTAAATGCTGTTTTTTATAAGTGTTGTCTTGTTTGTGTTATCTCTTCACAATAATAGAACAGTGACTAAGACAAAGATACAGTCCCCAAAGTTATTCCCTCTGAGCACATTTGACTTAATTATGAAAAAAACTTTAAAAAAAGAAAAAATATATTTTTTTCATTCTTTCCCAAAACCAAGAGTACTTAGAATGCACGGGAAAACAATGTTTTGAGAACGCAGAGTCTAGCTCTCCTTCCCAGACAAGGCTGTGCTCCCAGCGAACATCCGTGTGCACCGCGACCCCTGCTGGACGTGTTCTTCTCTGCAGTCACCTCACAGCACAGAAAGAGGCTCTGGACAATGCACAGCACAAGGTCAGGGACTCAGCTCTGCCCTCTAGCGGATGAATGGAGCCAGGCACGCTCTCCAGAGGTGCCCCTGAGACAAACTGGACAAGAAGCAGAAACCCAGCTACGTGAAGCCAGTTGGCACCGGCATCTCAGCCCTCAGAAACACCATTCTCTACTGGAACAGTAAAACTGGTCCTGGAGGATTAAGACTCTAATGACACGCATCCGTGAGAGAACCTCGCTGCCCTGAGTCTCCTGTGCTGTCTTCCTGCCGTGGCTCCCATAGTTGCCTTAGCTCCCAAGACAAATCAGGAAACTTTTTAGAAAGGGGATCAGATTGGAGAAGCTGGGAGGGGAAACTGGAGGGAGGAAATAGGAGAAAGAGGGGGAGGGAAGGAAGAGAAAAGAGTGGATGAAATCTTCATGTTCCACTCCCTGAAGCCATGATTGCAACCCATCCCTTCATTTAGATCCCTCCCAAGAATACCTAACAGCTTGGGTTTTTTTTATTCTAGACGTGGCCAAATTGACAACCAAGACTACCATCACCGTACCCATGGTGAATGGTTAAATCCTATCCTTATGCCGAAATGTGAAAGAATTCCTCCTTATCGTAATTCAGTTTACTGCTCTGGTGTCTTCATCACTTACACTTTCGACCAAGGACTGTCTCCTTTTACCAAATTTGAATCAGGGGCTTTCTGTAATCTTTTTCCCCATGATTCCCCAACATTAGGCTTATTCACTAGTTTAGTGCCTCTCCAGTTTTGAACCCACATATGTTGCATAGGTGTGGCAACCTGACTCAGAACAAACATAATAATTCCCAATGCTCAGAACAAACATAAAGAACTTCCATATCGCTTGGCGTTGGTGGTGCACGCCTTTAATCCCAGCACTCAGGAAGCAGAGAGAGGCAGATCTCTGTGAGTTTGAGGCCAGCCTGGTCTACAGAGCGAGTTCCAGGACAGGCTCCAAAGCTACAGAGAAACCCTGTCTCGAAAAAAAAATAAATATCTAACTTTCATATCAAGACAGCTAACTAGACTAGTCAAATTATTGAGTCATTGAGTTCTGGCTTCAGTTGAGAGACCCTGCTTCAGTATATTAAAAAGCAACTAAGAAATACACTGCACATCAATATCTAGCCTCTACATAGACCTACATACAAATGTAGTCACACCCAAAATGTTTTGGTCACACATTTGCAAACTCACATTATACACATGTGTGGGCCAAATCGAGCATAAAGGAGGCTGGAGTGGCCAAGTTAATGTCAAAAACAGTAACAGTAAGAAAAAGGCACAGTTACGCCAAAAGTGTGACAGCTATGTCCAAAGTGTGACAGCTAGTAAAAGGCACGAAATTCAAAAATCAGTGACCTTACAAAGCCCGCGAGTAATATTCCCAGCCAAGACAGTGCTGAAGGGGAGCAAGCAGGGAGAAGACCTGACCTGTTTACAGAAAAATGACTGGAGTTAGAGATGGGGTAAGATGACGTGAAGTGCCTGATGCCCTCAGGCTCCCCATTAGGGGCTATAGGAGCCTGGCTCATGCAGACATGACTGTTGATGTGATTCGCTAATTCCCCTTCAACTTCTGGGATTTGTGAGTTTTTGCTTTATAAATTGCATGCTGTAAAGAAATAAACGAGTTCCTGCTTGACTTGACTCCCTGCTGGACTGCATCTGATTGTCTCTGAGACCTGGAGGCCGGGGGGGTCTACAGAGGGACCCCACACACATGCATATGATAAAAATGTATCATGAAAAATCATTTATTCTTCTGTAAGAGCTCCATCCTACTTTTCATTAGTTTAAATCCTTTTTTAATAATTTATTTAAATTTATTT
This sequence comes from Ellobius talpinus, assembly GCA_001685095.1. NCBI lineage: Eukaryota > Metazoa > Chordata > Mammalia > Rodentia > Cricetidae > Ellobius > Ellobius talpinus. The sequence continues at coordinate 2,016 of LOJH01055901.1, read as the reverse complement.
TATGTACATTGGTGTGAAGGTGTCAGATGCTCTGGAACTGGGGTTACAGACAGTTGTGAGTTACCATGTGGGTGCTGGGAATTGAACCCAGGTCCTCTGGAAGAGCAGCCATCTCCCCAGTCCCTGGTTTAAATCCTTAAGAGTCACAGCACTGGCACCCAAATAGTCCAGCAAGAATTTCCACATAAAACCTGAGAAAGCTTTAAAAAAAGGATTCTAAACACGCAAAAGAATGAAATCAAGCACAGCTTCTTGGTGGCTGAATTTTATCTGGTGGGCTCTGTTTGCTGGTGGCTTCCTGGCTCAGTGCTAGTGGCAAAAATCAAGTGGCTCTTTTCAGAGGCCCTGCTACGAAACACTTAAATGGAGTTTATGAGCAGTGGGTAGCACACTACTTGGGGGTGGTGTGGACCCAGAAACTTCCCAGAGTTGGGGCAGTAAACATAGCTCCCAGAGATGGCAGTAAATGTACCTCCAGCCTCTCAGGGAACCGAGGGGGAGGAGTCAGCTACGAGTACACCATGATCTAAGTTACACAGCCATTTAAGTTTTACTCATGCAGACAAAAAAAGTTACAGATACTCAGTAAAGGGAAGGTACAGATGAAAAATAAAACCATCCAAACAGGTTACAGTGTGTTTAAAAATATACATAGGTTTGGGAGAGGAGATATGGACAGTCATAAATAAAAGAAATACATGGTTCTAAAATAATAAAGTCCTTAAAAGGGAGTAAAGTAATATAAAAGAAAAAGCTACAATGAAGATGGGAAATACGCAGAGACTCTGGATCCCTTGTTATTGTGTTGTCTTTAAATTTTTTGGCTGCTAGGCCACACTGAATTGTGAGGACTGCTAGATTAAACCAACATATATATTTTGAAAATGTCTTCACTTCAAAATTTAAGTCAAAAGGTGTATTTCTTTGGGGGAGAGGTTATGCTTATATTTCCACAGGAAATGAGGGACTATGGATTCATTCCATGTTAAAGAAAATCAGGTTTGATCAAGGAAAATCTCCCCTGAAAGTTCTGGCTGCAAACATAAAGAAATAAACCTAAAAGAACTACAAGACACGTGATGTATATTTTGCCTGCTCAAACATAAAACCAACAAAAACTTTAATTGACTTGTACACACCACATATTCTATACTTATATGTTACCTATTAAAGTTATGTGTTTTCAGAGCAAGGAGATCAGACACCAAGGAAAATGGATGGCCCAGGAGATTCAGCCTTTCAAAATGCCTCTGCCACAATCTCCTCAGAATTCTGCATCCAGAACAGCCTCACGACTGCTGGCTGAGATGATCCAGCCTCACAGAATACTTCAGTCAGAACTTGACCATAATGCTAAATTTTCTCAGGGCCCCACAAAGATTACCAGTGCCCCCAGTCCACAGGATGTAGTCTAGAGAACTGCATCCACATTTCCAAATGATGTGTTATGGATGTTTATTATCATTTAAGGGGGATTGGTTACAAACTGTTATTAGTAATGGTCAGGGGGAAAACTGAACAAAGGATCTCATTTTAAAAAGAAAAGGAGGGATATAGAAATGATATGATAAAAGGGTAGATTATTGAATCTAATTTAATCCAAAAGCTATTAGTCTTAAATATTTTACATTGGTATGGATTTTGGTTTATTGATACAAATTTAAATGTTTTATAACATATGTATATTTCTACTTTTGTTTAAGGTACTGTGTTTATGCAGCTCATTTAAAAATGTATTAAGAAATACAGATTAATAGTCATCTGTAATAGTTAAACTTGTAGTCATGTTAGGTATGTTTTCAAGGTCATACACAAATATATTTAGATAGGTATGTGATCTTTAGACACTTCAAAGACCTACAGAATATGGAATTTAATATGTTTAATAACCTAAGGCTTTTCATGTCAGTGAGACACATCTACTCCTGGCAGCATCAATCTACTTCAAAGAAGATAATGGGCATCAAAAAAAAATATGGCCAGGCAGTGGTGGTGCACTCAGGAGGCAGAGGCAGG
>LOJH01055900.1:0-11794 GCA_001685095.1 Ellobius talpinus | reverse complement strand
TGTGTGTGTGTGTGTGTGTGTGTGTGTGTGTGTGTGTGTGTGTGCAGAGCCAAGAAGCCCATGCAGCAGGAAGCTGGAGGTGCAGTGCACACCCCTCCGGCTGGGCGGGTGCACACTCACCCCTCTGGGTGCTTAGCCTCAGTGCAGGAGAAGGAACTGTTCCTGGGCCAAGGACCTCACAGACAATAGGTCAGGCTTGGGGGGGTCAGGGGTGTGTGGAACAAAGCCCCTGCAGCAGGAGCTGACTGGGCCCAGTGCTTTGCCCTTTGTTCTTTCCCATATGTTCTGCCCTGACCCAGGATGGTACCCACTCACCTGTCTGAAAGGTTGTCCTCAGCTCAGGGACAGGACTCTTGGAGGTCGAAGGACCCCGCAGACAAAAGGGCGAACTTGTGTGGGGGGTCGTGAATTGCATGAACAATTTTACAGTCATTTTTGCTTCCTAAGTTTCTAGAAATGGTTACAATAATAACTACTCTGTTTCTTTTCTCTTTTTACTTCATCTCCCAACTATTCCACCAGTATTCATTATGTTTTTGATATATATCTCTGCTGTTAGAAGCATAAACAGTCTTGTAAATTATAAAGGAACTTTTATAATTAGGCACACCTACAAGGAGAACAGTGTGCCAGTTGGCAGCATATGCAGTTACAGTGTCATGCAGGATAAGAGACAGTTTTGTGTTTTGTGGTTAATAATACATTTTATTATAGGGTCTGGGTTCTCATGATCACAGAACTGCATTCTGTACCACTGTATCTCCTCTGGGGATATACCAGGTTTTTTCATTTATCCTATAAGCAACATAACTCGGAAACTTACTCTCAATAGTTGGCACTGGGTGTCCCACATTCATATGTCATTATCCCTTAATTTCTTGAGATATTTGTACAGTTATTAGAAATGAAGGTACTGTGGGGGTTTATGATTCTTCTTCATTCCCTGTATGTAGACTATGCTCATTAAATTTGGATATCATCTACTTAATAACATTTCTTTAAAACGTTTATGGTTAAAATCATTCTTTCAAGAAAAACTATGCAAATGTGTCACATTACACTTCATGAACTACTGTGACTCATTCAGGCCAGCAATACGTCTAACATGGTGAAACCAAGGAGAGCAGGTAGCATCATGTTCCTGGGGTCATGACCAGAATTGTACAGCAAACCGTTCACAGATCCTTGACAAGTGAGCCAGAGTTTCCAGGGTCTTGACACAAGGAGAGCCATGTATGTTATTCTCAGACTTTGTTTCCAAAGGAGACAGTAGCTGTTGGCAGCTATTCTCTTTTTTATTTAATTTATACAATTGAATAGAATTCATGGAATTATTTATAAATCCATTAAATATTATCAACTCTTTCAGAAGTCACTTTAGCACTTCTCCACTTTATAATAATGATCTAAAGAGAGTTCTTTTAAAAACTTTGACAAAATATTTAGTCATAATATATTATTTCACATATGCTAATAACTTTAATATCATCAATGTAATTTTCTTCAACAGTAAAATCCAATATACCATAATTTTTAATTTTATAAGCTATCTTCAAATAGTAACATGCATTTAATATTCATGCACCAAACTAATATTCTAGTCCAGATTCCTAATTTTGGCTATATTAGCAAATATCATCAGAACTCCAAAAAAAGTGTGATATAAGTTGATTCAAATTTGGGTAACATAACAATGTAGTACTAATAAAAATTAATAGAAACAAAATCTTAACAAATTGGATGGAATTTAAAGCCAGCAATAATATATATATATAGTTTACTTTTTAAAAAATATTTATTAATTTATTTTTGGCTTGAATTTGCTTTTCTTTTCAATACATCTACTATTCCTCCATTTCCCTTCATAAAAGTGTAGTCTTCCCAGAGATATCCACTGATAGTGACATAAGAGTATACATAACAGCAGGCATAAACCCTCATATCAAGGTTAAACCCAAAGGGGGGAGGAGTCACCCTACTCACCATTGTTGTGACAGATACTCCCACTTTTAGAATTAAAACAAAAACAACAGTCTAACATACATACATTCAGAGGATCAAGCATTAAACCATACAGACTCTATCCTTGCCACTAAAGACTTTGTGAGCTTATCTGTGCTCTATTTATTTGATATATGTGGGCTATGTTCTCTGGATCTCCCAACTGTAGTATGATTATCAATTATTTAACAGCTTATATCCATTTATAAGTGATTATGTACCATATTTGCATTTTGAGACTGCTTTACCTCACTCAGTATAATTTTTTTCTAGTTATGCCATTTGCTTGCAAATTTTATGTCTTTTTTTTGTAACATCTGAGTGATACTCTGTCGAATCTTCTTTATTCTTTCTTCAGTAGAGGGGCATTTAGGATATTTCCAGTTTCTGACTATTATGAATAAAGACACTATGTACATCATTGCAAATATCTTTCTGGTAGGATGGAGTGTCCTTTGGGTATAGCTGAGTCTTGATATTGATCAAATCCCAGTTGCCTGAGAAACTGCCATATTGATTGCCGTAGTAGTTGTACGTATTTTCACTCCCACCAGCAATGGAGCAAGCTCGCCTTGTCCTACATCCTCTACAACATGAATTTCCATTTGTTTTATTGGCCTTAGCCACTATGGAAAGTGTAAAGTGGAATCTCAAAATAGTTTTGAATTGCATTCCTGTAATGGCTGGGAATATTTTAAAGTTTGTCTCCACCATTTGAAGTTCTTATGTTTAGATCTGTACCTATTTTTAATTTGATTATTTGGGGTATTTTTTGTATCTAGTTTCTTGAGTTCTTTATACATTTTGTATATTAATACTCTATTGGATGTGGGGCTGCCTTTCCAAAGAAACCATGCTGGCCACAAGCAGTTCACATATACCACCTGCATACCTTGTCCTCACTCTTGATGCCCCCTACCTTATCCCCAATCTCCAACCATGTGACATTGTTATCAGTCCTCAATTTGGGCAGAGACTCCATGCTTGAACAGAGGCCATGCAGGATACAAGAAGACCAGCCCTAAACTTGATTCCAGACACCCCTTTAAGTAAATATTTGTCTATGTTTAATTTTACAGTAATGTGTGGCCACTGCTGTAGTGGAGCAAGAAGGACTAACAAGGCTCAAATTCACAAGCAGATCTATACATGGATCGCATGATCCTTCTTCAGCAAATATGCAAAATTTAAGATTAAGGTCTAGTATGCTTGTAGTCAGTTGTCTAAAGCAAGACTCTGAAATGAGAGTAAGTGACATATCTACCAAGAAAGCTTTCAAAAGAGAAGATATGAAGCTACTAGGATAATATTTCAGCTCTAATGGAGTAAATTGTAATGTAAAGCCAGGTCAGCATAACTAGGTTACCACGATAAGATTTTAAACAGATGTGACCCAGTGCTTTCTGAAATTTTTGTATTCTTGTCTGCTGTGATAGAAATAACCTCTTCCACACATTTCTTCTTTTGTGAACTATCTTAAAATACTGTCCCTTCTGTAATGGACTGAAACTTTTTGACACCCTATACCTTACCCTTTTTCGAATTTTTCTTTTAGGTATTGTGCTTACAGGTATTTAAAAGGAATAAATACACATGGAAAAGAAGAAAATATCTATAGATCTTTTGTCTGCTACAGAAGAAAGATCCAAAAAAAATTTAAAACAGAACTCCACAATGTGGAAACAACATTCAAAATCAACAATCACCAAGGAGTGAATAGACATTTCTCTAAGGATCTTTAATTGATAGTGACAACACAAAATCTTGCACACTGTGTCACCCATCATCAGAGAAAAGCAAGCCAAACAAAAGTGGCATGTAGCTTCAAAGCCATGAGTGCAATTGTAGGGAAAAGATAAATTAGGAAATAGCTCCCTACAAAGATGGGGAGATATTAGAATGTTTAGAATTCTTAGGAGGAGAAGAAAGTGGTAGAGTGACATTGGAAACTAGTATATTATTTCCTCTAATATATAAAAATAGAATTAATTTTGTTGATTATTCCTTCCAAGATTTATAGTGCGATACCCGAGAGATTTTTTAATAAGTACATGCAATGCACCCTAACTTAATAAATCTAAAAGACATAAATTTTATCAATAGTCATTAGTATATGAATGAATAAGCAAAAGATGGCTTATACACAAGATAGAATAAAAAAATTAATGTTGTACTAGGAAAAAATGTTGAGGTATATCATCAAATAAATGAAATGTAAGAGTGATGATAAACAAAAGGTGTCAGTGAGAAAAGTAAAGATATTGTATGACATTTACATGAATCACTCAGTGTTTCAAAGAATGGATGGAACGAAGAGTAGTGACAAAATTCTTGTGTGGCTATTGTTATTATAGTTCACTGCTTTTAAATGCATCAATGTTTAGTATTATTTTTCATGTCAAATAGTATTTAAAGTATTTTGTGTTGTTATAGTGTCTTTTAAAATACCATAATAAATTTGTAAACAACAATATTTAAAATCAAAATGATTTTCTTCAGAAATATGTTTTCATGTTCTTGATCTTTCAGATATTCAACATTCATATTCTTGGTATTATAAATTATGTCTTTAAGAAAGATGGTCCAAACTGAACTAATATAATGCAGATTATATATAAAATATTGTTAGAGAAAATGTTATATTTTTCTGATTTTTGATTGCTGGGAGAAATATTTGAAAGTAGCAATTTAAGAGAAGAAATATATATTTTGCCTCATAGGTTCTGCAGTTTTCTGTCATAATCAGTTGACTCTGTTGTCATTCAGCCTGCTTTAAGTCAGAATATATTGAAGTATAAAGGAAAGCCATTGAAATCATTGTAGCTAGAAAACAAAACGGAGAGCAAAAAGGCACAAAGGGTGAGTAATAACTTTCCAAAGTACACTCCCTGAAGTCTGCTTGTTTCAAAGTCACAATATTGCCTCATGTCCTTCTTTCAAACACCTCCAGAAAATAAGGGAAAGTTATGAATCTGTCATGGAGGTAAACAAATTATTAGGTCATAGCAATAGAATCAAGTACTATTTCAAAGACTGGGTTTATCATCAACAGGTCATGATATCTATGTCTGAGTCCTTCAAGAGACATTTCATATTCAAACAACAGAAGTCAATGAATAATATATATTATTTGACATTAATTAAATGATTGAGGAAAAGAATTATAAAAACAGGACATAATTATAGGGAACAAGTTTTCCAAAATCCCCATGACTCCTGGAGATTTCTGGAAAAGTTCACTGCCTTAAATAAGATGATTGTTTTCTAATTTCAATCATTTTAAAATTCTCTGTGTGTAATTTGTATGTGTTTGATTTATGACATATTTATTCCAAGATGAACTATTGATGTTTGGGATGAATAAGTACAATTTATACCCTAGACTGGTGTTAAATTGTTTTTACTAGGGCTCAAACTGTAGGTGGAATTTTCTTACCCACCTGACAGTCCTAAATAACCATACAGAGGCTTATATTAATTGCAACACTCAATCTGTAGCTCAGGCTTCCTTCTAACTAGCTCTTAAAGTCCAAATTAACCCCTTCCTTTTAATCTGTGTATTGCCATGTGACTCAAAGCTTTCCCTGTGCTCCTGAATGTCCTGCTTCCTCTGTGTCTCCTAGAGACTCCACTGACACCACCCTTCTTCTTTATACCATTCTTAGTTTGGTTGTCCTGTCTATACTTTCTGCCTGGCTATCGTCCAATCAATTCTTTATTAAATAATAAAGTAATATACATTCAGCATAAACAGAGGTTTATTTCATACCACAAAACATTGTAACTAAAGCAAAATAACAGAAAATTATAAGAAAAGTGATTTCCACAACATATTAGAATTATATACATTCAGCATAAACAGAGGTTTATTTCATACCACAAAACATTGTAACTAAAGCAAAATAACAGAAAATTATAAGAAAAGTGATTTCCACAACATATTAGAATTACTGTGTACATTTTTATAATCCAAATTTACCTGATTACAGTTAACTTACTTATTCTAGTATAAGAAAATTTCCACATGGCATTTGACTAATGCCTAGAATTTGTCAACATATCAATTTGGTTACTTTTTTATTTGGAGTGTTTTCTAGTCATTTGCAACCCAAGTAGTTTATCATTTTTTTCTTTCTCACTTGATCCATGTTCATTTTTTACAAATGTGAATCACAGGTTAGATACTCATTCTCAAAGCTTACAGTATTATTACATTTTATTAATTATGTACTTGTTTGAAAAATTATTGGTAACATAAGTTAAATAAATACCATGTTGAATTCTTTACATTAATAGTTATTTGTACTAAACTTACCGCATCTCTTTGTACCCTGTTGCACATTCATGACTCTCTGGTATAAAAGGATCAAAAGTAATTTCCTAACAGCTGAAATATGTTAATATGCTTTTGAGTTTCAGCATCTCCATAGGAAAAATAATCAACATAGAGAAAATTGTTATTTTCATTACTAAGACATGGTGCTCTTTTGAAAGTTTACAACAGTGACACAAAAGTCTATTACAATATCAGCAGGGTATAGACCTAATACTTTATACAGTTATTATTGGAGCTACAAAGAAAGAGCTCCTATAAACATCTATTATTCTTGACACATTCTGAAATTTTAGATGAAGCCAAAATATTACTATCACCAAAGCTATCTTTATTATACTTTTTATTTTTACTGAAATGAACTATAATTTTATTTTTAAACTAAAAAAGATTCTCCATATGGTAGAGAAAGATCTATTTTTATTTCTATTAATAGAAATAAAACAGTCAAGGAGGATGAGATTTTTTTGCCACACTTTTACTAAGTATAGTGAGGTTGTTTTTTATTGTTTTTGCATAAAATTAAATTTTTGACATGTTAATAGGTTGTTTCATTAATTGGATTATGTTAACATCAATAATTGTATGGCTCAATTGTCAGATTAATGCTATATCCCTTTCTGGTGGTTGATATGAGTCTGTTAGTGAAAGGCAGAACTAAAGACAAGAAAAAAACTAAAGTAACACAAACATACAAACAAATAAAACCCACTCTCTTCTAGCTTCAAGCAGAAAGCTAAATGGTGAGAACTCCAAGTAGTGGACTTAACCTGGTCCTTTTGACATTTAACCTAGAACCAACTTATCTGTGGTAAAGTAGATGAGGCTTTTGCTTCCTTGAAGCAAACATCATATAAAAAAATTGATTAGAGGAAAACATTAAGGGTTCATTTGAAGGTTAGTTATATCTGAATACTAACTTTCTCTCCTGTTCCTGTGACCAACTCTAAGAAGGAGGACCTCAGGGTTGATTTCCTTGTTTTCTGAATGCTCTAACTAGTTATACAATAGAACTTCAAAAGGTTCCTTATGGCAGTAATGATATTTTATTTGGACTCCAATCAACATGATTATTTCTAACTAATTTATATTGAAGTAACTATTATTATTCTCTTCATGATATAAAGTGTGTTTACTTTGGCATTTTGGCATTTGTGACTTATGATCCACTGGCTCCATGAATTTCTAACAATTAAAAATTTAATTGTAAGGTCGAACCAATTTTCCTGTCATTGAATTTCCATTCATAAAGTGTATATGTATTAAAAGCAGCATAAAGGCAACATGTCTATGTATTAATGGAATAATATATTACTTAGACCAATCATTTCCACTTCTGTTTGCTTAAGGTAGCTTTTCTGAATTCCTATTTTACTCCTGATGGTTGATCTTAGATAAGACAGTGTGTAATCCAAAGATGTCTGTAGTTTCTTGATGTCAACTGTGTCACTATTCTACTATCTCATTAGTATGGGTATTGGTGTCACAAATAGATGCAAACATTATTAACAGATATAGAATAGATCTGTCAGCCAAAATAAGTAGTAAAGGAATTTGTCTTAGTAAGAAATTTAAATGAAACATGTATAATATTCTCATAAGAATGAGGCAGTGACTATAATTAGAAAACAAACAAACAAAAACAGCCACAAAAAAACTAACGATTGTGAAATTGCAAAGCCATAAGGAAAAATATTCTGAGTTCTGAGGAAGAAGCTCAGTTGGTTGAGTAATTACCCTCAATCCAAAATGCTCTTGCTTCTAACTTTTGTAGAAGTTCAAGACAACATATATCTACATACCAAATTTAACTTCATGTAGAATATCATGAGTTCCAAACTTTAAAAAAATAGAGAAAGTAATATTGAACTTGTATCTTTTTTAACATGACAAAATATAAGATAAAGCAAAAGCCATCATATTGAACCAGGACAAGTTAATTCAAAAAGAGCAAAATAGCTCCAAATGTAGGAAAATAATAAGAGACCCAGTCATTCACATGCTCAGTAGTCTTATAAAAATACTAAGATGAAAGCTATGATATATATGCAGAAGTTCTGGTGTAGAATTTTGTAGGCCCAGTGCTTGCTGCATCAGTGTCTCTGAGTTCATATGAATCTTTGTAAAGTGATTCATAGACCCTTGTTCTCCTGATGTCCTCTATAACCTCTGGTTCTTGCAGACTTTCTGTCTTCTCTTCTGTGTTTTTCACTTAGCTATGATGGAAGGAATTCAGTAGATACACCCAATTTAGTTCTGTCTTCCAAGGATTCTCTTTAAATGGCTATGGGTCTCTACATATCTTCCCATATGTTTCTGGGAGAAGACTCTCTAATGATGACTGAATAAGGAACTGATCTTTGAGTATAGCAAAATGTCATTGGGAGTCATTTTATTGTTATATTCATTTTTAACCAGTAGTTTCTGGTTTTAGCCTTGGTCTCTGGACTCTTTAATTTCTGATTCATCATTATACAAACAGTGATACGTATGGGTTCCATCTAATGGAGTGGAACTTAAGTCAAATCAGGCATTGGTGGGTTATTCACATAGGTTCTATGCCACTATTACCCTAGTATATCTTTCAGGCTGAGTATATTATAGGTCAAAGTTTTATTACTGGGTTGGTGTTCATATTTCTCTTTTGGTAGCTTGAAAAGTACTTTTCATTAACAAAGAAATTATTACTTACTTAAATTAAATTTCTTTGATCCATTACATTATTCAAAAAATATTTAATCCAAATAAATTATTTTAAATGATATTTACTTATAGCCACTTATCTACATACTTAATTTTTATGCAAAATGTTGACTTAAAATTATTCTAATCTTATTATTTTCATCTAGAATTTAATGCATATAATTCATTAAAATGTTCAGTAAGTTGTTATTTCTTATTGGTTTAGTGATTATTCAAAACTTCTAGAGATTTTCATTTTTTGCAGAGAAACTTGTAAGTTTCTGACAGTTAGAATCAGTATAATCTATTGCTATAAAAGATCTTAAATTTAGAATACATATCATTCACAAAATCATAAAACTGTCATATTTGATAAGCTTTCTGTTGTATATGACTGCTAATTGTTTCAATGGTACAATGCTTCATTTTGTGTAGGAAAAGCAGAGTCCTATAAGACTTTTTATGCATGTCCCAATTTTAGTAAGTGGAACTGTTGAGTGATAGTCTTTCCTTGTGGATTTTCTTTCCATTTCAATAAAAGATCTTGAGTTACATAATTCCCTCTTTCATGATACCATGTTATTAAATTTTTCATGATATTGTCTATACTGTTTTTGTTAATTAAGCATTAGTTGAAGATTTAGAGTTCTACAGTTGGTGGTGATAAAAACAATGCCCCTTAAGATGATGCCACACTATATTAGGGATATTAGAGCACTAATGTCCATAGGTCTAAAATAATTTATATATCATGTTACAATTTGAAAAACTATGAACCATGGTATTAATCAGTTGAAGATGAGTGATCTGTTCTTATTAAACTAATGACACAGATATAAGGCATCCATTCTAAATGTTGAGACCAAAACACAAGTCAAATGAGAAAAATTGAACCTTCAAATTTCTCATCAGCTTCTTGTGAATGATTCCTGTTGCTTCTGTGGATACACACAAAAGATAGACATCTCTCTTTCTGTATTCTATTTTCAGTTTGTTTGTCACTATGCATGAAAAACTATTGAACATACAGGGAAAAGGATGGTATGCCATTCAGGTCAGAGGAGAGAAAGCTCCTTCATTCTAACATTGTGTTAGTCTGTTCCCCAACTCTGTGCTAACATTCCTGAGAATAAGATATTGAACGAGAAATAAATACTTTGGCTCACATTTTGATTTTTTTTCCTCTGAGTTATATCTTGGCCTAGAAAAATGTGACAAGATCATTCTGGTGACTGGTACATTGGTCAGAAGAGGCAGAAAACCTCACAGAATAAAGCAGCAAGAAAGAGAGAAAGAGTGGGGAGGCTAAACTGGATGGAAAAAGAAAGACAGGTGATTAGTTGATGATGATAGACAGACAGACAGATAGATGAATAGATAGATTATAGATACATACTTATGCACCTGCTAGGCTTTACTACCTTGAAAGTTCATCTAAGTTCACAAATTTAAAAATTTATCAATAAGATAACCCACCATATGAAGTCATATCTTTCATTATCCAATCACTTCCTGGAATGTTCACTTTCCAGCATTTCTGTATTGACAACCAAGCACATGAAATATTAGGATGCCTTTCAACTGAAAACATGATGCAAACCTGGATCAAATATAGTTAAATTGTGCTCACATGCCATCTGTAAATTTAATTTTCTGTAATAAACTTCCATCACTTGTTTACACTTTCCCTGAAGTTCCAGTTTTCTATAAATGGTACTAAATTATATTTAATTATTCTGAAGAGTCTAGAAAAAGAGAGATGAGATACTCCTAGCTCAGAAATGAATAAATTTTTATGCATTTCCTAATGCATAAAAAACAGTGCATTCATACTCAAAGGAAATAATAAATTTAGTTTAATTACATTATTTTATTTTTTATAGCTTCAAAGTTTTTACAAATATTGCAAAGCAATTCTATTCACCTTGGGATTTTCTTTTTTTATTGAAAATATCCCATTTCCTTATACAACACATCTTGATAACAGTTTACGCTACTGTAGTTGAACTTCTTATCAGCACTTCCAGCCCACAAATAATGACATGGAGACTTCTTATGCATTGTGAAAGCTCAGCCTATAGCTTAGATTTGTTGTTAACTAGCACTTATAACTTAAGTTAACCCATATTTTTATTAATGTGCCATCATGTGACTTTTACCTTTATTTCATTTTGCGTGTCCAAACCATTCCACATCTGGCTGGCTCCTTTACCCTTTATCATTCCAGATTCCACTCTGCGCCTGGAAGTGCTGTCTGTGCCTCCTGCCTAGAGACTGACTATACAACTCTTTATTAAACTAATCAGAAGGCACCTTAGCAAAAACACATTTTCACAGTGTGCAAAAAGATTATTCTAAAACATTTCCACCTTTTTGTATAGATAAAAAGAAAATGTTTTAACTCTAATACTGTAAAATGTTATAATACAAGAAAAATTATTAATTAAGGGTGGTGGTGGCACATGCCTTTAATCCTAGTACTCAGAAGGCCGAAACAAGAGGGCCAGGCTGCTTGTTGGGGTTTCTGTCCCACCCAGTACCCCACAGCCAGCATGTCCCAAAGAAAAATCACACAGAGATCTCCATAAGTTATAAAACTGATTGGTCCATTAACTCAGTCTTCTTATTAGCTCTTGTAGCTTATATTAACCCATTATTCTTATCTTTGCTAGCCACATGGCTTGGTACCTTTCTCAGCCAGGTAGGTTACATGGTGCCTCTTCTGTGGTCTGGGCTGGACTGGGGAATGGGCTTCCTCTTTTCCAGCATTCTCCTGTT
>LOJH01055899.1:0-11794 GCA_001685095.1 Ellobius talpinus | reverse complement strand
CCCCTCTGTATGCTGTGAATACTATTGGTGAATAAAGAAACTGCCTTGGCCTGTGGATAGGGCAAAACTTAGGTAGGCAAGGAAAACTAAACTGAATGCTGGGAGAAAAACGGGTGGAGTCAGAGAGAAACCATGGAGCCTCCACCAGAGACAGACATGCTGAAACTTTGCTAGTAGGCCACTACCTCGTGGTAATGCACAGATTAATGGAGATGGGTTAAATTAATATGTACGAGCTAGCTGACAAGAAACTAGAGCTAATGGGCCAGGCAGTGATTTAAATAATACAGTTTCTGTGTGATTATTTCAGGACTGATCAGCCAGAAAAGAACAAGTGGCCTCCTTACAACAGTGCAGGGGTGAGGGCCCAGAAACAAGGAAGGATCAAAGGCTAAGGAGATATGGGGGGCAATGTGTGGAAAGGGAGGGATGAAGGAGCCAATTGCAAGGGGTACAAGGTGATCAGGACTCTTCATCTTCCTCCAGGGCAGCTTGCTGCAGTGCATGAAGGTGACTTGGGTGGAAAACCTCCTCCAGCAGTTTTATCTGCCCATCCAAACCAAAGCACCTCTATAACATGGGCAGCACCCAGTCTGCCACTGCTCACCCTTTGCCTCCTGGGGTCCCTTGGGGCCAGCCACTGTGCCAACTTGCCTCTGTCACCAGGTAAAGAAACCAAAAAGAGTGTGTGTCTCAAGGTAAACCCAACCCTCACTCCCCATGCTGCCTACTCCCAGAGAATGGTTTCCTAGGACAGGGACGAGCATCAGCTGCCCTGCACCACAGCTCCTAAGGAGTAGTAGCAGCTAGAGACATGGATGACTTTGAGTCCCTATTTGGTAAAGGAAAGAAATTGTCCCTGCAAAGGCAGCTGACGCTGTGGGCTGGGATTAAATGGCAGGAGGAACCAGCCTCCTCTGCTGGCCTTCCTGGTACACAAAGGCTTCCTCCGTACCAAGTAGGAGACCCACATGAGTCATGAAAGCCACAAATAGCACTGTAGAGGTTGAGCCCTTTGTAGCTGGTGAATGTCTGTATAGGGGTCCAGAGGTGGGAGGGAAATGAGAGGGGAGCTTGCTGGGCAAATAAAGAGGGCTCTGCACTGAGTCCTCCATATCCACTCAGAACAGCCCTCTGCCTCCTTCGGGAGCTGAGTGTGAGGAGCCACCAGCAGCCCTTGATTCGGGGCTCGTCCTCTCAGCTGTCTGGCCACCCCCTGTCATCACTCCACATGCTGAGATGTTTGTAGCAAGCGTTTTAGGAGAGAATTCCAATGGAAGCAGCTCAGGGGGTTCTCAGGAAATGTGCTATGTGGGTCTCAGAAAGCAACTTCAAGAGTTTACTTCCTTCCCCCCCCCGTAAAAACACATGCACTTATCCCAGCGAAGGAGGTTGAGTGCCAGCTCCCTGACTCCAAAGTCTGCAGTGACAGCATCCAGATGTTTTCTCTAGGCTCTTCACACCACAGATGTGCACAGCCTGCATAGGAGGAGAGTCCTCTGCGCCCCTCTTACTGAGAACACGGGCTCTGTTACCAGCAAAAGCCTCCTCTGCATGTCGTTGCCCCTCCTCACCTCACCTCCACACCTCTGACGTCTGTGTGACTGCTTAGTCCTGGTTAGTCCCAAAGAGCAGATAGCTCTCAATGTTAGGAAAGGAAGACCCACCCAGTGAAGCCTCTCTTATGGCAAGCGCTGTTACGGGCACTCACACATCGTCTCTAGATGCAAGCAGGTGTGGTGGTCTGTGAGACTGGGTTTGGGCACCCCAGGCACTTCTAGGGGCAGTGGAGATTTCTTTAAGATGAAACTGACTCTGCCCTTGGCTCCCTGGCAGGTCTGACCAATTAGGCTCCAGCAATTCCCTGGCAGTGAAGATTGGCTTGTGACAGGACCTGGTACCCCATCAGAACACAAGGATGGCAGACCAGCCTAGAGTGGCTGAAATCTGGGATGCAAGCCCTGAGTTCCTCAAGCATCGATGAAGGCTAGCAGAAATGGAGGCTCCTAGGGCTTGCGGGTGTGCGTCAATTCTTTCTTTGGCTTGAACCAATTTGGGCTGTTTCACATTTTCACCTAGAGCACATGAGCCTCACAGTCGATACGGAAGCTGACACTCAAAGGGATTATGCGGTCAAGTACACATGCTGCTGAGTTGCAGCACTGAACTTAAATTTTTCAGTCAGATCTGTGTCTGGAGCAAGTACCACACTGTATCCAATCTCTCCAGTCTGCTACCATGTGATCAGCCGCCAAGAGCGAAGAGTAACAGTGTATTACTTCCTCACACACTGCTTTTAGAATCCTTGTTGTGGGCACTTAACTCAAACTTACTGGGAGATCTGTACATACACGAAAAAGGGAAATATATGGAAATGATTGAACCATTGTCTCTAAACGTCCTCACCATGAGAACCATACCACCCTCTGACTCAATAGGGACGCCTGTGGTTTCTGACACATTGTGGTCCCTGGGGAGCTGCTCAGAGTGGCAGGATAGACGTTAAGGCTGCTGCTGCACCTGGGACATCCTCCAAGCTGCTACCCACTTTGAGCCTGGGTGCCCGTCCCTCTCTAGACGTCAAAAAAGGCTTATAGACCGTGAAGGACCTCTGTTCTTCCCTGATCCTTTGTTAGTGATTGGACAAGGGTTTCAAGGCTGAGGGCGTGCACGTGGCACCTGCTGCCAGGGCACAGCCTGTGCAAAGGTGCTGGGGATGGGAAAGGGGATCCTTTGGTTGGATGTTGGCAGAGCACCTGCACATTCGGTGAGCATCTCCTCTGATTCCGTGATGTCGAGCACCATTCACTGTTTCACTGTAGGGACACAGGGCTGGGAAAGCACTTGTACCCAGGCCATATAACAGGTGTAAGACGGAACTCAGAGTCCAACTCAGGCTACTGCCAGAACCAGGGCTCCATTGAGAATTACAGAGACACCAAGATGGGGAGGGAACAATAACCCTTTAAAATGCTGTCTTTAACCTGACTTTGCCAAGGGCTTTGAGGGGATCCAAATAATACCACCTTTCTTCCAACTCAAGTTAGGAACCATATGAGGACTAAGACCCATGAGTCAATGGAATTGGCAATGAATGAGGTGAGGTCTGGATACACAGCTTTGGGATCCAAGCAGGCTTTTAACCCTGAGCTGACCTAGCGAAGCCCTCCTAATGAGAGATTCTAGGATGGCTCATCACTTCATCTAACTCTGGCTCAGAGGGAGCAGGGAGAAAGATACAATCCTCCCAACTCACGGATTCTTAGATTCTGTTATAACTGATGAGTCAAGTATACCATGGGCATAAGTCCACCCAGGACAAGAAGCCATGATCCATGAAGAGACCACTTCCACCTGGATGGAAACATCAGGAGTAGACAGAATATGCCGCCACACCCAGCCAGGTCCTCCTTCCTCTCAGGAGAACTGGACCTCATGACTGCACACAGAGAATATCCTGCCATGGTGGCAGTGAGATGCAGGGTGTGGGAAGGGGCACGCTCATGTGCAGCTGGCACATCTCCTTTATGCGCAGCGGGAATCCCATAGAGAGCTCTGCCCCTGTGCCAATGGGCAGCAGTCCCTACAGAGGTCCAAGGAACACAGTCTGACAGGTTTAAGGGAAGTGGCTCCATCAAGAAATCAGGGACTTACAAATGTTGGGGTTGGGGGGTTTAGAAAGGGGATAGGTGAGAAGGCCGGTGGCTCTGTAACCTAAAGGCTCTGAGTGTGTTCTGGGAGCTGAGAATGGGTGTCTAGTTCCCAAGCAGTCCCCTTGGTGTGGACGCAGAGAAGGCCTTAGTGAAGGATAATGAATCTGATGCTATCACAGCCCACCATTGACCTCCAAGGAATCACTTCCACCCTGAAGCTCCAAATCTCACCAGAACTCCCAGACGCCCCAGGGGCAGGTTCCAGGATATGCATCTTCCAGCCTGGCTGAGATGGTGCTGGCCAGATGAGAAGTGATACCCCAGTCCTCTGGCTTGTGAGAGACCAAGGTGTGTGGATGTTCTGGAGGATCTATTTGCACCAGATGGGGCAGAGGCATGTTCTCTAACCAGGATCAGGGCTCAACCCAGGCATGTTGGATAAGGAGTAGAAGAGACAGGACTCTAAGAACATGGTGGGCAAGATACCTATCTACATATTATTTCCCTTTTTGGAGGTATTGATGGTTCAAGGGAGGCCCGCTACCACCTCAGAGCAAAGCAGGGCCTCAGGGAAGCCATGGGGAACAAGTTGGCATGAGGTAATCAGATGTCCAGCAGAAGAGCTAAGGGTCAGAGCTAGGATTAAAGTGGGGTGAGAAACCAGTAATCCTTGCAGGATCTTTTCTTTCTTTCTTTTTTTTCATAACGCAGGGGGCGTTATGACTCTGAAGGGATCCTTTAGTCTCTAGAGGGGAACCAGACATAGCCTTGAAGTCCCCGAGGACAATACCTCCCTGGGCATGATGGGTATCAAGGAAGTTTTCCCAAGGATGATAAGGTTAAGGTGACTTCATCACCAATGACATGGCCTGATGACCACAGCTAACTCTGCCTAGGAGTCTAGGACCAGAGGTCCGCAGACAATCCCCAAAGAGTGTAGCTGGGAGTCAGACAGAAGACAGTACAATTTCAGACATGGGGTGGCCCTTCATGGTCTCCCTAATCCCCCAGCTCCCCGATGTGTTCCTCAGAATAGATCCCATTCAATGTCACTAACAGATGGGGGAGATGACAGCGGTGAGCTTGGGGGCTGAGGCTCCAGAGAGGTGCATAGACAATCTGAGGTGAGCATGAAAACTCAACCTAAAGCTGCTGAGAACAGCAGTAGTAACAGCCACAGAGTGAGAACTGGAGAGGCCAGCATGGAAATCTCACATTCACAGGAGAATCCCACATCTGCACAGAAACCAGACATCACCTCCTACAGCAAAGCAGCCTCGTTCCTTTCAACCTGGGGCCCACAGATAGCTCTGAGAGGGCTGCAGATGACACCAGAGAGCAGCCAGCCTGGTGACAAGGGTATCATGAGCCCTCTGTGGGTGGCAGTGTTCATGTAGCTCACCTGCGGTCCAAGGAGAGTGTGGGAGTTACGTTAACACAATGTTCCCCTGGGGCCACTCATTGGATACTCTGATGTATATAGCAGAGTTCTGTGTGGGTTGTGGAGCTGAGGATACAGACATGGGGCCTGGCCTAAGTGACTTCAAGTGACATCTCACAGTATGGTGTAGGCATGCTTCCCACTGCACCTCTATTCTATGGACTGGGCTCTCCCAGAAGTCCCTGGTAGCATATGCTCACTAGGTATGGGACAGTTATGCCACCTCTGTATTGGCGTTGGCAGTTGAATCCAGCAGGCTGCCCTGATCCATGGCAGTAGCCAACCTAGGCAAGGACAGGGTCAGAGACAGCCTCCCATTCTACTCTCTGTGTTGGTTTTGCTCACGAAGTTCATGGCTGGCTCTTCTGCAACATTCAGGGGCAATGCCTGTCCTCTTTGGTCCCCACAACATGAGTGGCAGTTCAGAATCACACACACTCCCTTCCCTGACCAATGCAGGCTCCAATCTTAAGGGAAGCCAGCCTTGCCGGCTTACCCTTCTCCTATAAACTGGTGCCCATTGTGCCCAAACTGCTGGTTATATCCTAGGTCAACCTTAATCCCATCTGTTTCTGTGCCTGGTTAAGTAAAGGGCTGGGATAACGTTACCGAGCTGGGTGCCGAAGCATGGCTGGATCCCCTGCGCCAGAGCGTATGTGGTAACAGCCCACATTATGTAAGAGTGGGTTTCTCAGGACAACTCTCCAGAGGCTCTGAAAACCCAAAAGCTCCTTCCAGGCTCCCCAGGCAGGTATCAAGATCCAGGCTGGTGGAAGGGAGTCCTCCCGCAGGTCTGGGGAACATGGATTTCTGTTCTGATGGGGGCTGAGGCTGAGAGGCTGAGGGGGGGAAGGTTGAAGGTAGGAGACAGAAAAGGCGTGCTGGGGAAGAAGACAGGAAGGACTATCCCTGAAGAGGGTACGTACAGACAAGCACCACAATCCGCCCAAGGCTCAGCCAACGCTCGTGCAAGTCTAAGCCTGCTTCTTTAAGTAGACCAGCGCACTCTTGAGTGCCTCCCCATGATTTAATGGATCTCAGGGGTTAAAAGGTGTATCCTGGAAAGCGTCCTTGGGAATGGGGGTTCAGGAGGAGGGGATATCAGAGGAGCTGGGCTAGGGTCCTGAATCTTTGTGGGTCTCCTGGGGGCCTGGAGCCCAGTGTAATAGATGGGTGGGTTGCTAGAGAGTTCAGTAGAGGGGTTGGGCTTCTCCCATGCGGTGGGTGAAGGGCAAGGAGCAGGCCCTACTGCTAGTGAAGGGGAAGGTTGAGAGAGTCAAGAGACCTGAGACTATTTCTCCCAGGGATGAGTGACAATAGAAGGCAGAAGCCCAGCAACACCATGGCACGGGGATACCAAGGACCCACGGCATCCCAAGCTGACATGTACCATGAGAACACAAGTGAAGGCAGTTTCTGAATCATGTCACAGCTGACAGGCTCTGGGCCAGCAGGTGGGGTGCCCATTCTGCAGGCGACTGCTCTGCCTTTTCCTGCTGACGTATGTTTGATGCTTTCTCTCTGGAGAACTCCAAAGCCCAAGACACATTTTCTATGGGTTTTTCTGCTACCATTTCCATTCTTCACAGAAGATTCTGGAAGCCACTGGGAAAGGAACTGTTCTCTCTCCTTGACCTGATGCCTGTGCCATTTCCTCAAAGGCATCCTGAGAGGTTGGATCTCAGCCACTTCCTAGGAATAGTGGGCAAAAACGTAGCATGGCTGCTTGCCTGGTCCCCTGTCTCATCCTGCCCCCTGGTGTCGGTGACCAGAGACACCTCCAGTGGGTTCAAAGGCACTTCTGGCCTTAGGAACTGTTTGGTTGAGATCTTGGGTAAGTTATGCCCCTTCCATGTGCCCCATGGTGTCACATAAGACCGTCTCTGTGCATACCATAGGTGTTTGTGACAACGACCTGGTAACACACAGAGGAACTATGAACTAGCCATATATAGTCCCAGGTACTCTCCACACACGTAGACACGGCCATCCTGTCACCGTCAAGAAGGAGCCAAGCCACAGGATGTCCACAGCTTCATTGAGGACCTGCTTCTTCGAACCGCAGTTGCTGCCGTCCCAGACTTCCCCGGGCCCTGTGATCAGAAGTGGAGCGGCTGAGTCCGCAAGGCTGGGGCATCATGCGGCTTCTCAGCAGACTGCCCTGCTTCCCTGCTCTCTTGGGAGACCCCAGAACCCGGTAGTTTATCCTGTCCTCTGCATCTCCAGCCACAGCCAGCATCTGCTACTGCGCCCACACCTCGCCGTCTGTGTGCGCACACCACACACACACACACACACACACACACCACATCCGAAGTATCTTAAGAATAAAATCCCACGTGGGACAGCGGGAAGGTTCTAGACCAGGGGAACTTGGAAGGGACCCTGCGGTCTCTGTGTCAGGTGTCCCTCCTGCCGAGACCTTAGCTGCAAAGTGCCGTGGCTAGGACATTCTTTCCATCCGACCCCAGATGCTCAAGCCAGAAACCATCTTCCTCTGTGGTTCCCAGCCTATGGGGACCCACAAAAGCCACAAGCACAAGAGCTGCTGTGTGCAGAGCAGCAACGCTCCCCACCTGGAAAGGGCTCCCCTGACCTGCCTCAGGCTGGAAGAAGGGAGGCTGGCAGTAGCAGCAGCCGGATGTGGTCACCTCTTAACAGGAAAGGTTGTTCATCTGCCCACCCTGCACTGGTGATGTTCCTGAGGTCATGGTAGGGCTGAGGGAGAGGGGAGCCTGACCCAGGCTCCATTTGACCATAGGGAGGAGAGACTGGCCTTCCTCTCAAAAGAGAGAGCAGAGTCCATTAGCAAGTGTGATGTCCCCTGGGCTGTCACCAGCCTGATTTAGGCTCCGCACCAATATTAAAAGGACATTATCTGTGTGTCTCTCTGTTGGAAGGCTGCTTCCCCTTAGCAAAAGAGTCAAAGGGATTTTCAGTAAATTAAAAAAAAAGGATCCAGAAGAACATGTCTCTCTCACTGAGAGAGAGGCCACGTGCCTGTTTTCTGGGAGGAAAGTGTTCTAAAGAACCTTTCTTTGTCATCAGGGGTGTGCAAGAGACGTTAGTTCTGGGGGGAATTTCAACAGAAGTCACAAAAAGAGAGAAAGAGAAGAAAGCACCAGGCAGCTGCTGAGAGGGGAATTAGAGACCCACCAGAGCTATGTTCTTTCATCTTCTCACTCCCCCCAGTTGGTGTGTGCTGTGCTCTCCAGGACAATGTAAGGAGAACGCCATCATTATCTCAATGATATCTAGACTTTGTCCTCAGCTCCCACAGAGGCGTAACCTCTAAGATGCCCTAATAGGATCTGCACTCTTTGTCTGGGATGTTGGGTCACCCTGGGTAGGTTAACGGTATTATTTAGGGTGGTAAGAGACACACTGATTGTAAGGCTGGCCAACCCAGAAGGGCACTTTGGGCCATGAATACCAACTAAAACAGAGAGGCTTTGAGAACCACCAGGTCTCCTTGTGCAACTGAGCCTTAATAAGAACTCCAGATATGAAACTCAGTTTCACCCCTAACTGTCTCATTTCACATCTGGCCAGAAGATTGATCCCTAGGAGACAACACAGGATGTTCTGATCTTTTCCTGAAGCCCCACCCTCATCCTCACTCCAACATGCCATTGGCTGGTCTTACTCTATGTCCTTTCCTCATAAGAAATGCTCTCCAAGACGGTAACAGCTGTGAGGTTTGTACAAGTCCCTCTGGGAATGTGGAGCCTGGAGTTGATCTTGGAGACTTGGTACGTAGATTGGTTTCAGAAGTCATTTTATGTGCCATTTTCTGTGTCTTACTTTTGCAGGAAGCCTGGACTTTTGTTCCTGTACGTGTGAGAGAGATAGAGATTAGAGAAAAAATCCATTTCCCCAACATCTGGTCCCATCCTGTCTCCCGGGAATACTTAATTGTATACTCCTAGAAATAGCAAATCAGCAGTTCGATTATCCCCACCTTTTTGCTTCTAAATTCAGGTCAGCTGAGTTAGTCCAAGAATGTCCGAGAATTCCAGATGGTTGCCATAAAATCCCAAGCAAGACACAAATCTTCTTAGCTGCAACCTACATACAGGAGCCGACACCCCAAGCTGAGGGACGTTGTGAAGACCGGATAAGGAGGTGGACACTGCCTCCTACTCCTCCTTCACACCCAAACTCTGCAAAGAAGGAGCCTGTGAGGCCTGGGGTGCTTACACTCCAAGAGAATAGGTGAAATTGTTTCACAAGACCACTGGGAGACAACCAGGGACCCAGCATCCTCGGCAGAGCCTGACCTGAGAGGCAAGTTTATGTCTATGACATTAGTTCATAGTTAGCCACTGGGGACCAGCAGCAGGCTGTCCTGGCACTGCTGCCCATAGGAACACACAGTGTCATTTATCCAGCACTTAGCTTCCCAGATGCACTGACCTGGAACTGGGCTTGCTTTTAGGAAGCAGCAGGCTGGATTGCTGCCACGGGGACTTCAGCAGAAACACCGTTCAAGGTAACTAGGTCTTCTCTGTGCAGAGGAGCCGCAGTGAACAGACACCACGCAGATCCACAAGGAGAAGCAGAGACCCCTCTGGCCTCATCAAGAACCCTGGAGCACCTCCTACTGACCTGTGGGCTCATCATTCGTGCTCTTGCAGGGGAACCTCTGAACACATCATGGAGGACAGACTCACGGTATGGAAATGGACAGATTCCTCTCCTGAGCCTTCTTGTTCCTGAAGATGGTGGTGCTCTCCCTAATTCATCTGGTCCCCAAGAGCAAAATGATTTGTGTGGGAAGATGGCCTTCCAGGTCTACCCGCTCTTTGGGGCTG
Organism: Ellobius talpinus; assembly: GCA_001685095.1. Taxonomy (NCBI): domain Eukaryota; kingdom Metazoa; phylum Chordata; class Mammalia; order Rodentia; family Cricetidae; genus Ellobius; species Ellobius talpinus. The sequence goes on along the minus strand of LOJH01055899.1, from coordinate 1,886 downwards.
GCACTCGGACCTTCTGTGCCCATTCTTCATTGTGCCTCCTGATGCCCTCCCTGCCACCTCAGAGGCCACTATCCCCTGGTCTCTGTGGCCAGAAGAAACCATGTGACTTAAAATCCAGTGAGATTTAGCTCAGAGTGTGTGCACTTTATGGACTCAGACCTCAACACCAACTTGAAGTCACTCATCACCATCAAAAGACAAACAGAACCCCCACAGCGAGTCTCTCCTGGGTGTCCTTCCTGGTGACAAAGGTAGCAGGGATGAATGGATGGATGCCTGAGTTGTTTGTTTTGAGACAAGATTCACTCTTTCTTATAAGGATGTGTGTGTGTGTGTGTGTGTGTGNAAAAAAAAAAAGGGTCTGGTTGATGTGGGTGCTGGGAACTGACCTCTTACCCTCCACAAGAGCAGCGAGTGCTCTTAACTATTAACCCATGTCACCAGCAACCCCCCTGCATCGCTGAGGCTTTAGCCTAGTGTGGCCAGGAACTCCTTTTATAGCCCAGGTCGGTTTCAGACTGATGGCAATCCTCCCACCTCAGCCTCCCAGGCACTGGGATCACCATAGAGAGCCACCACAGTGGTTTGTGCCCTGGTTTGATAAAGGAGATGCCTCTGGCCCTGACAGATCCCCTGGAACTTGCTTTTTTCCCCTGTGTTCACCAATGTCATTACCCAGACGCAGAGGGAAAGGAAACAACCTGTTAATGATCATCACATCCACGGGCAAAGCCCTCTTCTCCGGCTGCTGTCCCTACTGTGACACTGATGTTTAGCCAAATGAGCCAAAAGGGCAAGGAGAGGATGGAGCATATGAGTGAGGGTGGGAATAGCTGCTTCAAGGCTGATTCACCCTCCCTGCCTTGCAGTCTGAGCCCCGGTTCCCATTTAATGAGATCACAGGATCTCTCCACCGTCACTAGTGCCCCCTAAAAGGTGAGGGACCCTCAAACTAGAGCTTTGCATCCGTGTTTCTTCCTATCTGCCCAAAGAGTCTCAAAAATAGGGTTTGCTTTTACTTAACTGAAGACAACCGTTTCAAAGTTCTGCAAATGCCACGCCTCTTACTCAAAGGATGTTGTGACTGTGCCGTGGCCACAGAGCTGGCAGATGGCTGGGAGAGGCTCAGCCTTTGTGTCCAGAGATGTCGGGGTTCATGATGTGAACACTCTTTAGGGTTTGCAGTTTCACTAACACTTGAATGAAGGATGCCCCGGGCATTGCTGGGGCAAGCTGACACAGGCTGTTCCCAAAGCCCACAGCACCATAATGTTTCTCTGACGCCCAGATGTGAATGCTAGGCCTCTCCAAGTAGACATTTTTTCCAAGCCAAGTCCAGGGGCTCCATGCCTGGGCATTCCTTGCCATGCTGAAACTGACTCCAGGGCTAAATGAAGTTTGTCAGATGAACCAATCAGACGGCATCAACAGTTTGGGAGTGTGGGGAGCCATTGGGGAGTATTCTGATTGACCTGGTTGGTTCCATGAGGAAGTTCCCAGCTCCCTTTTGTATCCAATGAGTGACCAATATGATCTAGAGCCGTCATCAACTGCAAGAAAAAACTATTTGATTTCTCAAACATACAAGACTGATGGATAGGAAGAGATAGGAGACTGAGAATGAGTGGGATTGCCAGTGTGTGGAATGCAGACATGGAACCTCTGGTTCCCTGCAAGCAGCAGAAGGGAGATGGGAAGTCTGGGTGGGGCTGTGAGCTTTGGGAGAGGTCAGGAAGCAGGCTGAGGAGCCATCGACTTTGGCGGCTGATACCAACCTGCCCTCAGCATGAATTATTAAGTTACAGCCCAAGAACCAATGTGACTGGCACAGTAGATCACTTCCTAAATATAACCCCAGCAGCACAGACACTGAGAGAAACAATTAA
>LOJH01055898.1:0-11794 GCA_001685095.1 Ellobius talpinus | reverse complement strand
CTATCATCTATCTATCTATCTATCATCTGTCTACCTACCTATCATCTATCTATCATTTCTACTAAGGACTTTCTTTTGCCCTTTGCTTCCTTTGGTAAATGGGACTCTAGAATGTTTTCTGAGGTATTCTAGATAAGACAACAGGTTGACAAGATAAAACCTTGCTTGAGTCACAAGGATGGAAGGAATCCTTACAATACCAGGTTACAAGGGAGTTGAGACAAGTTTTGACTATAAACAATGTCCACAGACTTGTTTAAGATTCTCAGAGAGAGCTAGGCAGTAGTGACGCAGGCCTTTAATCCCAGCATTTGGTTGGCAGAGGTAGGTGGATCTCTGTGAGGTTGAGGCCAGCCTGGTCTACAGAGCGAGTTCCAGGACAGGCTCCAAAGCTACATAGAGAAACCCTGTCTCAAAAAAAAAAAAAAGATTCTCAGAGAGTTAAAGACTCTGGGAAAAAAAGGTAAAACTCAAAGGTCACACAAACATAATTGTTATTTAACATTCTTATTTGAAATAACTCTTTGAAAAAAAGAATATTGTTTCTATGCAAGCAATTTTCAATCAATTGTTAGGTCTAACAAAATACTTGACTCTATCAAGAGAATTCCACCAGACTCTGGGTAAGACCTCCCTAGCCTTTCCGTGTGCCCTTAATTTTGGACTGCCAGAAGTTTGAAGCTAGCCTGGGCTAAACAGCAAGACCTTGTCTACACTCACACACACACACACACACACACACACACACAGAGACACACACACACACACCACGGGGTGGGAGATGTATTTCTATAGACATATTGGCCTCCACCTTGCTCGGTGGCAGAGGCTGGCCCCAAATTTCCAGTTCTTTTGCCTCTGTCTCCTGAGTGCTGGGATTCAATCCTGCACCACCACACCTGATTTAATACAACCCTGGGCCTCTTACAAAGCAGGGACGCCCTCCCTCCACTGAAATACATCTTCAGCCTCGGGTCATCCTGATCCTCTATGACAGTCAGATTTTCTTTTAAAAAGTTCTTCCTGGCTAAGGATTTGATCAATGGATGGATGAGAAAAACATCAGTCCTCTAAAACAGAGGGTCCCAAAGAAAACATCCATGCTGGTGTATTCCTTAGGTGCTCCTCCCTCTTGCTACAAGTCAATCTGCATCCAGAAATAAGCAAAAGAGAGCTTTCTGCCTGGCTATAGGTACGTGGAAAGCTTTGACCAGCGGACTATCTGCACGCTTTTACTCCCTAATAAAGAAGGAGCGGCGGGGTGAGGGGGTAGGTGTGTGGGTGGGGGGAGATCAATGTGGAAATCAACGTCGACTAGCAAGCCGGTCTGCTGGTTCTTCCCATAGCCCAGCACCTGGAAGCCACACTTTCCACAGCCCTCCAGCAAGCAGAGCGAGAACAGCCAGGTGTGCTGGGCACTGAACCTGACCAGACCGGTCTCCGCTTACAGCCTCACCAGGGCTAATCCACTCCCCCAAACGGCCGCCAAGTTAGCTCCTGCTTGGAGGACTCAAGACCTCTAGCTTCAAAGCCTTCAAACACTCCCACAAGGAGACAAGACCAAGGTCAAAATCGGAGCCTCTGACCCCTCCCCCACACCCTCTCCAGAGTGAAATCCTGAATCTCCCAGCCCAGGTGTTCTTATTTCTCTTTCTGCTACATTCCTTCACCTCTTTTATTTCCTTTTTTCCAGGGACTAGCCCTGGCTAGCTTGGCTAGGACCAAGAGATATAATCTAATTTAAATTTAAAAGCTAGGCACAGTGATAAATGCTTGTAATTCCAGTCTCGGCTTCTTAGCAAATTCAAATCCATCCACTGGCAAGTTAATGATGGGTTATCCTGTCTAGTGACCACATTCAAAAGAAGCAGTACTGCTGGGTGTGGGGTGCACTTTTAACACAGTATTAGGGAGGCAGAGGCAGGCAGATCTCTGAGTTTGAACACATGAGATTCTATCTCAAAAACAAACAAAAACAGTACCTTTTTTGATACAGGGTCTCATATAGTCAGCTAGCTTCAGATTTACTACATACTCAAGGAGGTCTTCAGTTTTTGATCCTCCTGCCTCCAACCCCAGAGTGTAGGGATGACAAGCCTTAAAGATGCAGACCCACTGTAGACAGAGCTGGGACTGAACACGGGGCTTTCAGCTCCAAACCCTCCATCTTCAGTCAAAGTGTCTTGATATTTACTGTAGTTAGTTGTGGAGGAAACAGTTTTATCCACCACCACCCATCCCCCAGACTAATTCTTTGAGATCTATGTGAATTTGTCCTCACAGGACATTCTGCTTCCAACTCCCTGGCCCCAGGGTGGGCCACATCTCCCACTGAACCCACTATCTCCTTTCTCTGGAGACTTTTGGGCTGCAACAGACAGCTCGCACAACAGAAGAACATGTTCTAGGCGCCTCTTCCAAAACATCCATCTGGCTCTCTCCCTTAGGCATGAAACCTGCTCTCTCCCAGTCCAGGTGATTGATCACAGGCTCTCTCCAAGGCCCCAGGACCCCCTCTGTGTTTCCAACACAGTTTGCAATGGGGTTAACACCGCTCAATACTGTAAACTCCCGGCTGAGCTGAGAAGCTGAGAAGCTGAGAACACAGCAAAGGGCTTTACAGCTCTGGAGAGAAGCCCCTCGACAAGCTTCTAACGAAGTGAAATCAGCCTCATAATAGGCGATGGTGGGGCTTGGTTAGTCCATGCTGTCAGCCCAGGAATGGGGGTGTGAGTTCATCCTCACTCAGTCACGGAAAAGGTGACGCTAACTCAACTGATGGGCTCGGAAATAATCACATCCAGTGAAGAAGAGAACTGGGGCCAGAAGGCCCAGACATTCTGTAGTGTCAAGGCAATAGTCAGAGTAACTGAGCAGAGACCTGGGAAAAGCAACATGCTATGGGTGAGCTGGGTGTCGTGTCACATGCCTGTCTGTAACTAGGGAGGAGGCAACAGGCTGATCACAAGCTTGAGGCCAGCCTGGTCTATATAGTAAAGACTGTCAAAAACAAAACAAAAAAGTAATATGCTAGCAAACGTAAATTCCCAGACTAGATTCCTTCCTGTGAGTAACAGCCACAGAAGTGAGTACCAAGAATCTAGCTCCTACATTCCTGTGCTTCCGTTTTCTCTGTAAGAAGAGAGAAAAGGATGACTCCCATCCATTGCCAGGGGTTTCCAAACTGCAACAAAAACACCAGGGAGCTTCCTCTGGCAGCTGCCATCTCTGTTAACAAAGCTCCTGTGGATTGTCCTAACCAAACCTACCATCCAGGCCCGGGAAAACACTCCGCAGCCTCTGAAACATACAGAGCGCAGGTCACCTCTCTACTCTGGGCATTCTGTCTTCAGGCCCAGCTACCTCCACACACCTTCAATCCCAGCACTCAGGAGGCAGAGGCAGACTGGTCTCTGAGTTCAAGGCCAGCCTGGTCCACATATAGAGTTCCAGAACAGCCAGGGCTACACAGAGAAACTGTCTCAAATAAATAAAAACTTATCTTCAACCCTAGTTCCAGTCCTCTGTCCCACCCCATCAGGTCTTTGCTCAAATAGTTTCTTAAGACGGCTTCCTGGGCAATGTACTGAAAGGGCATGAGCTTCCTTCCTTGTCCACCTGATAGTCTCTATCCCAGCCTTGCTCTATGATCCTGCTACACCCCTGCTCTTTAAACACCTGATATTTGATGCCAGAAAGATCTTTCATCTTTAGCGGTCAGGCTGTCACCGAATAGAACAGTGCCTGGAATACAACTGGTGCTCGCATGCCCCCTGTCTGGGAAAACGAAGGTTGCAATTTGGATTTAAATTGTCCCCCAAAGTCCCTTGCAGTAAAAGCTTAGATTGCCACCTGCAGAGCCACTGAAAAGTAGAGGCACTTTTAGAAGATGGGGAACCTAGAGGAAGGAAGTTCCCTGGGTGTGCCCTTAAAAGGGATGGGGGGCTCCAGTCTCAATGCGTCTCTCTCTCTCTCTCTCACCCCCTCCCTGCTCACTTTCTAGCCAACATAGGGTTAGCAAGTCTCCTATGAGTACTTTCACCATGACACATTGTGCTGTCACACGGACTAAGCCACCCTGTAGTGAAACCTCTGAACTCAAGAGACAAAACAAACTTCTCCCTTGGGTTTTATCACACTAATAATACAGTAGCTGACTACCACAGCAGAATGAAGGCATAGTCTCAGAGTACACACGTGTATGTGTAGAGTACTTGTGACACCGGCGGTGGAAGCCAGTGTAAAAACATTTTAGTACAAAGCATAGTAAATTTACCTATACAACAAATCTCTATTCATAATTTAAAAACATATAATTATTACCATTAAGTATATAAATGGGGTGGTGTGAGTCTATTAAACAACTTGAATTATTCTCTCTCAAACCTGTTATATGTGCACTTATCTAGATTAATACATCTTTGTTTCTCAAGATAGGACTTCTCTGTGTAGCCCTGGCTATCCTGAAATTTATTTTGTAGACCAGGCTATTCTCAAACTCAGAGATTCCCCTGCCTCTTCCTCCCTCCCGAATTCTGGGACTACATACAGGTGAGCATCATCCAGTCTGGCAGATAAAATAATCACATCAAAAACAAAAACAAAAACTAGATACCTTTCATTGTACTATGCAATCTGTAGACTTCCAAACAAGGGTACAGGCAGGAGGTATCCCAGGCAAGCCTGGGTCTAGCTGAGAATGTCCTTTAGCTCCATGCCCAGTTTATACAATGCTAGGAATGGAACTCAGGGCTTTGTGCATGCAAGACAGGCACTTTGCCAATCCAGCTACATTCCAATCTTATCCTTTTTTAAGGAGAAAAAAATGCTGTGTGTGTGTATGTGTGTGTGTGTGTGTGTGTGTGTGTGTGTACCTATAAGCTGAATGGGTGCAGTGTCTGTGGAGGCCTGAGCCCTTGGATCCTTTGGAGCTGGAGTTGCAGGCAGTTAAGAGCTGATGAGGAGGAACTGGGAACTGAATTCTTGGTTCTGAAAGAGCAGTAGGTGTCTTCCACTGCTGAGCCATCTTTCCAGCCCTCATCTTAGACTCCACTCTGCCACTGGATTTGTCCTTCACTGAGGAACGGGAGAGTTGGTTAGGTCAACGCTTTTCCTTTGGTCAGAACGCTAGGTTTCCCTTGCACACCCTGTATTGAGTCAGAACTGCTACAAACTGTGAGAGGAACAAGCAGGTGACCCATGGAGGGGTGGGCTTAACCTAAGACCCAGGAAAATCCAATCTCCCACTCCCTCCCCTCAATGGCTCCCCTCTCTTCTTCTTCACAATTCAGGAAGCAGTTGAAGACCATAGGACTCTAGGCCACAGTACCAAGTCTCTCTGTCTTTGCTCTGATGCTTTCCCTTTAGGGAAGTGGACCCACCTAACTCAGGCCTGTGTGAATGCAAGAACAGGACCCATGGAATCTCCTCAACCATGTGTTACGGGAAACATAGTAAAGAGTCATCCTTAGACCTTCCAGTGGCCAACACGGTTTCCGGAGCTGCCTTCCTGATTTATACAGCAGTTGCTCCCCTCTTCCGTCCCCAGCAATGATCCCAGAACAGGATGTTGCTCATAAATCTCTCCTCATAGCTTAGCACCGCCCACTGGCCAGCTTATTTTAACAAGAGTCATTAATTCCCATCCCCCCTCAGTATAAACCCTCCTGAAAGGTCACCAAAAGTTCTGCTCCTGAGATCTTTGCCCATCATAGGAACCAAGAGCAATGACAACACCATACCTCAGCCACCATGACTACAAAATATTCTACAATGTACTATGAAGGAATGCCAATATATATTTTAAAACATTCTAAAGCCAAAGATTTTTTTTCAAAAGGAAAAAGAAGGAGGGGTTGACTAGAGCATCACCTGTAATCTGAGTGCTTGGGAGAAAGCAAAAGGAACAGGAATTCAAGGTCATCTACTGCAAAGTTTGTGGCCAGCCTGGGCTACATGAGATCCTGCTTATATATAATAAACAACAAAAATAACTATTTCTAAGGGCAAAAGCCCACTCTCACTCATTTTTAAATTCTCTTTTCCTTTATTATGCATGGTATCTAGGCAGACTGCCAGCCCTCAGAGGCACAAAGGTGGTGTCCTTAACCACTGCTTTTGCTGATAGGGAAAGCCCTCCGGGCTGAGCCACACCCCAGTCTTTGCAAGTCTTGCTACTAAATCGCCACTGGGTTGTTACTGTTTTCTCTTTCTGGGCATCCCCACTTCTCGTTGTCTTTGGAAACCTCAGCACAATTGCTTTTTCTTCACAACAAATGCACACCTTGAGCACGGGCCTGCAATGAACTCCAGACTTAGACAACAAATAGTTCGACTCTAGGTGAGAGGCGTGGCCAACTGTGGCTACTCAGAAAGTGTACCTGGTCAGTGACAGCTTGCTGTTTCTAGGCACCTGAGGCAAGTCGAAGAAGCTGAGTTTCATCCCTGGATCCCACCAACTAGAAGGGAAGATACAACCAACTATACAGAGTAGTCCTCCAAACTCCCCATACACTGTGGCATGCAGTTTCATTCCTCAGTGTTCAGAGGAGGCGGGTACCTGATCAATCCTGTTGTCCTCGTCCTAAGGACACAGAATCTCCGTGCAAAGCCAAAGGATTCAAAATTGGTGGCTCTGGACATCTGTTTTTTCACACCCAATTCACCAACAAATCCTTTCCCATTCTCTTGAAAACCATGCGGAACCCACTGGGTTGTGTCCAGCCCTCTTGTGGACCTTAATTATCCCCTTATATGTCAGGCTCAACTCCAGCCTTCATTCAAAACCCAACTTTAAAACCCTATCAAACCGCTGAGCATGGCACCCCACGCCTCTGATCCCCCAGCACTTGGGAGGCAGAGGCAGGTAGATCTCTGAGTCCTAAGCCAGCCTGATCTACAGAGTTCCAGGACACCCACGACTACACAGAGAAACCCTATCTGGAAACCCCCCCCCTAAAAAAGTAAAATTCTATTAAATCCTATCAAACCACTAACCCACTTGTTTCTCACGGGCTTGTCACTCTGCTAGGCACAAAGTCACATGCCATGCACCGCTCAGCGGGCTCGGGCTACCATGAGTTTCTCTCCTAGAAGAGTCCCTACAGTCTAGCAGATTTTTTTGAGGGGGGGAGGGAGTGCTGTTTTCCCTTCTGTTCTTCTTTTTCCATAAAGTCCTTTATGGAATACAAATAGTTCCTTTTACCCAGACCACTATCACTGCCACCGCCACTCCCATCTACCACACTTTTTCTTTTTCTTTTCTTTTCTTTTTGACTCCTAAGTAACACCAGTTTTTTGTTTGTTGTTGTTGCTTTTTTTTTAGATGTCTGTGTGTTGCCCAGCCTTTAACTCCAGAACTTAGAGGCAGACGTCTCTGTGAATTTGAGGCCAGCCTGGTCTACATAGCCATACTACATAGGGAGAACCCTTCTCACAATATTATATTTCTACATGGAGGTGAGTATGTGCACAGCCATACCGATGCCCAAGGAAGCCAGAGGCAACGGATGTTCCCAGAGCTGGTGTTTCTGTGCCAGGAAATTGATTATCACTTCTCCTCTAGAGTCATACATGCTCTTAACCATTGAGCCATCTCTCTAGCACTGAGCGTCAATTCTCTGCCTCCAAGAAGCCTTCCCTGAATGTTGGCATCATGAGCAAAGAGGGTCCGTCCTATACATCCTAAAAGCCCCACACTCTCCTGATAGTGACTGCAGATAAAGGAGCAGGCAGACAGAGCAGGGATGAAAGAGACAGATCAGTTTCAAGGACCTGGTGAGTTCAAGGTTAGTATAGAACACGTGGGACCCTATCTATATAAGGAAAAAATGTTATATACAATCAACCACTCTCTTGTTTTCTGAATTGGGCCTTAATGAATCTTACTTCCATATACTTTGTGAAACAGAAAAGGGGCTTTTCAGTGGTGAAGAATATGAAGACCCAAGCAATAACAAAGAAATGTTAGGTAAGCATTGACTAACAGGGAAGAAGGGCCCAACAGAAGGCATACGGAGAACCCCTGAGCTTTGGACAGCAAATCCCACCAGGTCAGCAAACAGACTGTACCAAATAACCGAAGACACCAAAACTGTCCATCAGCTTAATAACGATACTATCAATTTTAACTGTCTAGAAGCCATCCCAGAACGCATCTCTCCCAAACATAGATGGTGCTCTTGGGGTTAGGACTACATTGTTTCTAGGTACAGGCTCAAAATTCTATGCAGGGGGGAAAATGTCCCACATAGGCAGCAACTACTCACACATCTGAACATTAGCCCAAGGTAAGCACCCTGACTACAACAGACAAGACGCCGATCATGAGATGCCTCTGACACATTTGCCTGTAGCGTGAAGTGCAGGCCATGCTCAGGTACGGCTAAGCCAGGAAGTTTGCCTGTGTTTTAAAGCAACTTGGTTTCAAAAGGCCAATGAAGTCGCCACTCACACAATTCTGCAGATTTTATGCCCAGGCCTTAAAATACAGTCTTCAACAGTTGGGTCAACAAGACGTAATTATCTCCATAGTAACAGGCTTTGACACAAACAACAAACAAGCTGACCAATTAGTATCAGAACAAAAATTTTGGATTGTTTTTGCAAGAAAGGTTAAATAAATACTCATTAGGAGCCACCTACATAAATCCACATCAGCCTCATTTCTCTCTGTGACCGAGGCATGTGTGTGTATGCGTGTGGGCACACACACACACGCATACACACACATGCACACACATACATAATTAAAAATAACTCCTTGAAAATCTGAAGCATGGCATGTCAAATGTCTGGTGGCATTCTCTTCCTGGCCCCTGGGATACCAGCTCTGCCAGGTAACTCCAAAGTGGCTGGGGCGACCACCTCAGACCTGAGCCTCTCTACCTCTCAGGGGCTCCTAAGTCGCCTATTCCAATTGACCCCTTTGACGCTGGAGTAGCTGCACAGACCCTGATGCATGCATAATTTAATTCTGTTATTACTTTGAGAAAAAAGAACCACCATGTAGCACCTGAGGGGAAAACATCACTTCTACCTGCTTAAAATAAAAGGGAAAAATTACCAATGCCTAATTTCTCTAGATAGTTATCTACATTGATCCATATCAATGACCTTTCAATGGGAATTATGACATATTTTATTGATAAATCAGTTCATAAATTTACCTGCCATTTTTGGCTTGTTTGTTTAGAGACAGGGTTTCTGGCTGTCCTGGAACTCAGAGATCCGCCTGCCTCTGCCTTCTGAGTGCCGGGATCAAAGGTGCATGCTGCCACCACCACCCGGCTTTTCTACCATTTTCAATTATGCAAATTTAGAGGTTATGCAAAATTAGCTAGGATTTGAGGATATAGCTCAGGGTTAGAGCAATGCCTAACATGCTGAAGAGCCTGGGCTTGATCCCCACAGGGTGAACAATAAGCAAATCATCCAGGCTCTTATAAATTCCACAACAAGTGGAAGTCAGTCTGAAAAATCTACTGAGGCCCCAGCCAGCAGGACCACACAATGGAAACACAGCTTTCCCATACTGCTGGTTCTATAAACAGATTCTCAGAACCATTGATTGTGAATACTAGCTGCTCAAAGGGCCGGGTATGATGGTGTTCACCATCTGGAAGATTTGAGTTCCAACCCAGCCTGATCTACATAGTTCCAGGACAGGTAGAGCTACATAAAACAGTAACCCTCTCTCAAAAATGAAAACGAAACAACAAGAGCACTGTTGGCTCTAGCAGAGGATCTGGGTTTGATCCCCGGTATCCACACAACAGCCCACAATCACCTGTAACTCCAGTCCCGGCTCCAGGGGTCTAATGCCCTCTCCTTGCCTCCGTGAGCTCCAGGCTTGCATGTGGTATACAGACACGCATACAGGCAAAACACCCAGAACCACAAAATTATTTTTAAGGATAATTAAAGACTGGGAGAGGTGGTGCAAAATTCCAGCACTTGGTAGGCAGAGGCAGGCGGATTTCCATGAGTTTCTAGGCTAGCCTGGTCTATGTAGTAAAGTTTCCAGACCAGTAAAGGATACATGAGACTGTCTCAAAATGATACCAATTTTTAATTATTATTATTAATAGTTGTTACTTAAAGGCATGCACTACCATAATTAGCATCTGCTGGAATAAAAAGACAACAAACGCTTAATCCTATTTTAATGTACAGAAAAGGAGCAGACTGCAGAAAGGATAATTCTCCCAGATTTATGCATCTAAGTGGTGGGGGACACTAGAATGCAAACCCAAGTCTGACTGGTTTTGAGTTCCTTAGACCAGTTTTCTGAAAGAGGCAGCAGTGGGTGCAGGAAGGCTATAAGAAGCAATCCAATGGCTGCTAATGGTGGCTTGGTCAAGGACCCAAAGGGAGGAACAGCAAAGCCGAGACCGCTCCAAATACCCCTGAGTCACCCAGTCTGTCCACCAGCTTTGTCTCATAGTAGTGAAAAACCTTTTCTCTGTTTGACCCTGGCTATCCTGGAACTCACTCCTAGTCCAGGCTCGACTCAAACTCAAGAGATCCACCTGCTGGGATTAAAGGTCTGAATGACTGGTTTTTATGCATTTTTTTTCACTGTTCTGCAGTCTCACCCTTGAAACACTAGGTCCCACTTGGAAGACCCTTACATTTAGGAAATTTCCTATCTCAGGCACCAAGAGGCCACTGGGGGAAGTCAGTCTCTGCCGGATGTTGACAGACGGTCTAAAAGAGGAACAGCTGTGCGGTGGTGTAGCCGTTGGGAGCTTGATTGATCTGCAAGGCCACACCACCTGGCACCTGTGTGGGGCTGCGCCCGACCACAAGCACTCTTGGAGCACACCATCTCCTGAGTGTGAAACTCTGTGTGTGTGTGTGTGCGCGTGCGTATGTGTGTGGAAACAGCTCCGAGACAGTCCAGACAGGACAGCCAACTCCTCCCCTTACAGTTTGTACTTAACTAATCTTTCCCCTGCCACCTGGCACATTAGCCACTTCAGTCTCTCTTGTCCTAATCAGCTCTGTGCCTTCATTGGGGAGGGTGCTCCTGACTGTGCAGCCCTGCTGAAGGGATCCCCTCGGATCAACCTGTTATCTAGTACTCATTAACAGTATCAGAAATGACAGTCGGCTCCAGAAGGATGGATCCAGCACAAATCTCCAGGCAAGCCTGCAGCATTTCCCTGCCTCCCGTTCCTAAGCAGCTAATACAGCTGGGGCTGAGTGGATGTCTTAGGGGTCCGGTAAGAGTAGGACCTAAACCAGACATGGTGGCTCGTGCCTGTAACCCCAACACGTGGGAGACTGAGACAGGAGGATTACCGATGAGTTTTAGGCTATCCTGGGCTATTGAGTGAGACCCATTACAAAATCTATCCATTAAAGTAGGAAACTAGTTTAATGGCCACAGATTCATCAACTAATTTGTTCTTTTATCATCTACAAAAAAATTGTATTAGAAGTTGTAAGATTGAAATGAAAATATAACTAACTACCCAGGGTCAGTCAGGATTAGAGTGAAACCCCAGGGAAAGGCGAGAGGGAGGGAAGGTCTAAGAAACACTTAGCAGAGGGAGCTGGAGAGGTGGCTCAGTGGTTGAGAGCACTTCCAGAGGACTGAATGCAATTCCCAGCAATCACAACCATCCACAGTGGGATCTAGCATCGAGGTGAACATGTAGATTACTCATTCATATACATAAAATGAGTAAATAAAAGGTGTAGAAAACACTTAACAGTGTTTGGCTGTGCTCATTAAATAGTAGTTGTAATGGTTTTCTGTCTCTTTAAGAGACAAGCCACGCCCACTCCC
>LOJH01055896.1:0-11794 GCA_001685095.1 Ellobius talpinus | reverse complement strand
TGGATCTTCTGGTACAGGATCAAGGCCCCTTTCTGGCCAGGGACCTTGCAGACATAAGGGCTAGCTTGCTGTCTGCAGGCTTAGTGAAACAAAGGAAGTCCAGCTGATTGCACTCACCACCCAGTCCCAGCCTCAAAACAGGCTGAGCTGGGGRATTTTATGGCCAGGAAGAAGGGAAGAGGAGCCTGGGTGCTTGCTGGGATGTGATAGGAAAAGAGAGGTAGTAGCTGGGGAGAGAAGCCCCTGAAGAATGACCAGAGAGTTTAGGGGGTTGAAGAATGTTTCATTACACAGATTTTGACAACTCTCAGAGATTTTCGTTCTTTAGTTTATCACCTATATAAATCCAACTGTGGCAATTTCCCTATAAATTCTGAGTTTTCAATAATTATAAAAATTATTGAAAAGTTTCAATAATTATAATAAATTAAAACTTTGTATAGTCATAAAATATATTTATATATAAACTATACATATAACTTATGTCATATATATGACACATATACCCACTTACATCTTAAGTGTAAATAACTTTTAGATAAGGTGTTATTAATTTATCCACACCAGCCTCTCACAGTAGAATACATAAAATTCTGAGATAAAAATGAATTTTATTATTTGCCTTATAAATCACTACCTTTACTCCTTGCAAGAATTAAAAAAAAAACAGAGGAAAAAGAAAAACAAAAACTTCAAAAGTGACTGTAATACAGATTTTTGAAGTATATTATTTGTTTAAAAACCACTTATTTTGAACAAAATCATTATTTTCACTTTATTTCATAAATGTAAACAGGTCATACAATCTACAACATATAATAGGCCTAAGTAATTACTTTTTTTGAAATTTCATTACACATATGTTCAAAAATTAGTTGTCATTATGCACACCAATTCCTAAATCAAATGTTACTTGAATTAAAAAAAAACAGAATATCCATAGCAAATGACACCAATATACCATGTGACATTGTGACCATGTCATTTAGTTCTGACTAACTTTTTATACAGAAAGACAACTTGTGCTAAAGGGAAAGATGAAAGCTTAAGACTTAGGAGTATAAGAATTTCAGCCATGAGGTATAAAATCATTGGGAATTAGATGATTTTTCTGGAAAACATTTGAAAGGCAAATTTCATCTATAAATATCTTTGTAGACACAAGTTTTTTTCCTGTCTAGTACTTCGGCCTTTCAGTCCCAAAGAAACACACAGAGGCTTATGCCAATTTTTAACTGGCCTATTAGCTCAGGCTTACTATCAACCACCTCTCACAAATTAAATTAACCAATAATTCTTATCTATGTTTAGCCACATGGTTTGGTACCTGTGTCGGTGAGGCATCCTCAGTTTGCTTCCTCTGAGTCCCACTGGTGACTATGCCTTTGCCTCTTCCCAGAATTCTCCTAGTCTAGTAACTCCACCTATACTTCCTGCTTGGCTACTGGCCAATCAGCATTTTATTAAACCAATATGAGTGACAAATCTTCATAATGTCCAAAAGCATTATTACATGTATCTTCTTTAGGACCTGAGAACAAATAATTTTTTTTCTGCAGAATCACATTACGAATCAAATACATTATATCAGAAAAATCTCATAAACAATTAATGACTACAGCATCATATGAGTTACAGCAAACTGGACCATGATTTGACTGGCTGTACTAAAGTGCCTTTGGTGTATCATAAGATAGTGGATGAAATGAAATGCTTACTATGTGTTGGTAAAAACAAGGGAGCAGTAGCATACCTATGAGACAAAACACTACATGGGTACAGTAAAGCAATATTATCAATGAGAGTTCTCAGGTCATGTAAAAGTGGGAACTGGTAGGGGATTAGTTCACTATGAAAGAGGCCTAGAGAGTCAGAGAGTCATATATCAAGAGAGGAAGCTGGAAGGGTAAAGGTGCTATTGTAGTCTTCACAAACTGAAAATGTAAATGCCCACAGCAAACAGACAGGACAGGTAGTAAGAGATATGTGTTATATTAGTATTCACACTGAGTACCTGAAAATATTACCTTATATACTTCAAATTCTTAGTTTTTATTATGCAATAACACCAGTTGTAATTACAGTAGTAGATGTGGAGTAGAAAACAAAAACTATGGTGAACAGAGCATGTCCACAATGAATGTGTATCACTGACTTGAGCATGGCCATATCAAGAACCCTAGAGCTTCACACCCATTGAAACTGTCAAAGCTTTCCTGAGGTCAGGCTCAAGGAATTCATAAAGCCTTCTCCTGGTCCTTATGCACTTTTGACAGTTTGTACAATAACTAGCAACAGTAGCTTCCTCCTCCAGGATGCCTGCAAACTGAGACCACTCCCTAATAGAGAACTTCCACCAAGACTAGTTAACCTGCTTTGTGCTGTAGAAAATAAACAGTAAGTGTCCTCCATCAGAGCAGGTATGACCAACCTAAAAACAGCCATTCTGTCAGTGTTTCTGGCCTTCTTTCAGTGTATGCTTGTTCTTTATTCCTTTACTGCCTCAGCTAGCTCAGTTCCAAAATTTTAGAACACATTTTAGAACAAACAAAAAACAAAAAATTTCCTATTGTGATCATTATCCCATTGCTAATAATATTGTCAGACTATGTAATACGGGAAAATGAGACTTATAAAGAGCATAAATATATCACCATAAAGGCTAAACTATCATAGTGGATAAATCACATATGCCATGTTACCTTAAATATTCCAGTTGTCTCTATTAGACACAGGGACATTTCCTTTATTATTCTCAATGCAACCATTTTTGAGAGAAAAAAATACAACTAACCTGAATTGTTGTGTGTTTAATATACTGAGTTTATTGGTCCACTCATGAATAGAAATATGATTAGAATTGAAAAAATGTAAAATTGTGTTTGTATAAGTGGGCACCTCAGCTCCTTTGGAGCTTTCTTTTATTTGTTTTTTGCTTATTTCTTTGTTTATTTTATTTTCATCCTATAAGGATCTGAAGCCAGTCTTTTCAGTTATGAGTCTTGGTTCAGATCTGAGTCTTGGTTCATTTGTCTTCAAAATACATACAAAGATATAGTCTATTTTGACTGTGCATACCTATGGTCTTGAACTCAAAAGGATGCTGTTATTTTTTCTTTGGCCATAAAATTTTTTTGGGGGAAAGTGGTCACTCTTCTGGAAGAAACACCCAAAATTCCTATCTACTTACCTAACAAATCATTTGACCTCATTTTTCTGATCCACTATTTAGTCCACAGATGTATATGATTTATATTGGGTGTGAAGGTGTGTGTGTTCATAAACCTTCAAATTTTCTTTAAGGGCTACTAAAGGCAAGTTGGAAGAAATCACCCCTCATCCATGTCCACCAATTGACAACAGTTTGCGTAAATGAAAGGAAAAAGGGTCTAAAAAGGTCTCTTGATACTTGAAACCAGTAACACCAGGGAATCAGAAATCAGAGTCTTTGGGATTTAAAAACAAAAACAAAAAATAAACAACAACAACAACAACAACAAAACAAGTTTTTCTGTGTAGCCCTGGCTATTTTTGGAACTTGCTGTGTAGACAAGACTGCCTTGAAAGTCACAGAGATCTGCCTACCTCTGCCTCCCCTATGCTGGGATTAAAAGTTTGTGCCACCATCTCCAGCATCTTGGATTTTTACCTTGAGCTAAAGAACTTATTCTGTGCTTATGCTAGACTGGAGAGTAATATCTTAGTAAAAACACTGGGTGCTGTTATTTTAATTCTTGCTATATCGACACATGCAAATTTACTGCCTCATACTTTCTTTCTACTGGTATTTCTTTGAATGTTTTCTTTTTAATGTTCATTTCTGTCTGTAATAGCTATTTTAACCTAGTTTGTCAAGTATAATGCATACCTACCTAGAAAAGTGAGTCTAATTTCTAGGTGGAGAAAATAAGTCATGAGAAAGTTGAGAAGCGATTTCTGGTATGATAGAAAGACTAGATGTGAAAACAGAGATTTTGAATATAACATGGCTAATATACTTACTGAATGTGGAAATATTCACAGAAATAAACATACAATTAGTAATTAGCCAAAGGAAGAGATCTGACTACTGATAGACGGAAGAAAATATATATTAACAGAACACATCATGAATACTCAAACATGTAGGTAATCTGAGACATTAAAAGAGCCTTTGACATTGTGTATAGAGAGATTATGTGGCCTCAGACATTGTTTGAACCCTCTAGCAAACCAAGTATATTAAACGAAAACAATATTTTAATTGGTTAGAATGAAAAATGTAAAGTACAGCATTTTCATCCTTGTTGTCCTCTGGGATCTTTCCCTTGTACACGTGCCAACAGTGAATGCCTTAGTTTCTGATTTACAAGGTAATACCTCACTTACACAGCATTTCCTGCTGGAAAATTAATGAGTGAATAAGGTTCCCTTACATGCTCAGAGTGCATCAGGCTGTGAAGCGTGTTTTGTCAGTGATTTTGCTGGACTGAGAACAGTTTTCAAAGTCCTAGTACATGTGAGATGGATGAGAAACCAGATCAGGGAGATGTGAAAAGATATATGAAAAAGAGAAATAAGAGCTAAATACATCAACCTCACACTTTTCTCTTCCCACTCCACCCCTGCTTTCCTTTGACGAAAAACAGATGGGAGGGGGATGCAGCTTTGGACTCAGTGTACTTTCTTACTGCCATGTTTCTTTAAATATGTCAGAGTGAGAGAAAGCAAGAAACTCCAAATAGACTTCAAGAGAGTCTTTTTTCAATATTATAGATAATTTAAATCATTACTATAAATCTTCTTATAGACACCAAAATCTCAAAGGAAGGAAAACAACCACATTAGTCCCAAATTATTTCAGAAAATGTTCAAAATATTGACAGGTAAATTAACACTCTGCTGCAGGACAATGGTTTTACCCTCGAAAGATTTGTTACTTGTACTTGTTTAATAAAATGCTGATTGGCCAATAGCCAAGCAGGAAGAATAGTTGGGGCAACCAGGCAGGAAGTAGAGGCAGGGCAATGAGAACAGGAGAATTCTGGTAGGATGAAAGATTCAGTCTGTGATCATCACCCAGACACAGAGGAAGCCAGACACAGAGTGACCAAAATGTGACTGCCTTGCTGAAAAAGGTACCAAGCCACATGGCTAACACAGACAAGANTGGGGCAACCAGGCAGGAAGTAGAGGCAGGGCAATGAGAACAGGAGAATTCTGGTAGGATGAAAGATTCAGTCTGTGATCATCACCCAGACACAGAGGAAGCCAGACACAGAGTGACCAAAATGTGACTGCCTTGCTGAAAAAGGTACCAAGCCACATGGCTAACACAGACAAGAATTATGGGCTAATATAAGTTATAAGAGTTAATAAGAAACCTGAGCTAATAGGTCAATCAGTTTATGATTAATGTAGACCTCTGTGTGTTTCTTTGGGACTTAACGACTGCAGGACCTGGTGAGACAGAAATCTCAGTCAACAACACTCTATCACTATTTTGTCATTTTCTTTTTACAGTGGGACAATACAGAGAAACAATTAATTTTTAATCCCATTGTAGGAAAACCGCAAAATTGCATTGCTTCTTTTATGTAAGAATGTATTTTGTGCCTTTAATTTTATAACTTTAGATTAATGGATAAAACAGATGATTCAGTTCAAATAGCATTCAGTAAGGATATGCATACCATAAACGTGGATAGGCATTGTTCGAGATATAATTACAGTTACGTTCCTCAGTCTGATGGAGATCAGAACTAAATCTAGCTAATCTAAGACAAAAAAGAATTATTCAAGCATTCCACTTTATTCTTGATTATATAATTAATATTGTTTATTTAGATTGTATGATACAAGTCAGATTTACCAATAAGAAACTAGCAAGTATTTAATTTTTACAAATGTATTCAATTATTTTAAGGAGGCAATGTATCTGGGAAATAATTTATAAGTTGAAATGTATTTTAGGTCTTACTCTTCCTGTTAGGGAGGCCATCAGCATGTTATTGCCATAGGCACTAAAGAAATTACAAAGGGTTATAAATTTGCTCTTTGATCCCACTCTACTCTAACCAAATGAAAACTATACATGTGAAATTAAATAGTGAAAAGCCTGACTTCTCTGTACCTGGTAGTCTGTTAGAATAATTTAGAAGGACCTTCATTACCTTGTGTGGGGACTTGTACAGAGAATCTTCACTGGTTAGTGTTCACATCAACACCAGGAAGGTGGTTACAGTTCACTGTTCCATACAAGCTGCCCTGGAGATTTTTTTTCATAATTAAATGATTTAATGGGAGGCCTTTCATAAAATGATATTACTATATGCAGAAAGAATGATATATATTTTACTTATTTTAACTGATATAAATATATGCATCAAATTTGATAATGTTGATTACTGGAACATATCAAATGCTACATCATACTCTACATGAAATCTTGCAAAGATTTTCAAAGTTAATATATATCATGTGTATATATTATAAATCATGTAGTGAAAACATATATCTAAGCCAAAATTACAAAACAAATTTGTATTTATTTCAGTGATTATAGACTGACTCTAGTAATAATTGTTATAAAACATATTATCTTGAATATAAACATTTTAAATTGTATATATTCACATGTATCATACTTATTTTCTACCTTTGTTTTTATATTCTGTCCTTAACCTCCTTTTCTGTCTTTGTATAGGCAAGGTACATGTTACATTCTTTGCCTCTTCCCCATCATTCTCATGAACTCTAGGCATATGCTTTGTTTGATGAGGAGTGAATCCCCAACTAAAGTAATAATCAGATTCTGCAATCTGGAAAATGTGAGGAGAGTTACAGTAATTCATTAATCTTCAGTTTTTCTCTAGAATTAGGCAGCTCAGGGCCTGGTTTTGATTCATTCTCACTCTAGGGGAAAAGACTAAACACTCATTTGTAAAG
Source organism: Ellobius talpinus (assembly GCA_001685095.1). NCBI lineage: Eukaryota > Metazoa > Chordata > Mammalia > Rodentia > Cricetidae > Ellobius > Ellobius talpinus. The sequence goes on along the minus strand of LOJH01055896.1, from coordinate 4,867 downwards.
AGCAAGTAAGCCCACATTGATGACTGAGAAATTACCTGTGTGAGAATGATCTTGTTCTTGAACCTGGATCCTTGTACAAAATACATTTTTCTCATTATTTGCATAATTCTGAGTAGTCTGTAAACAATCATGATTATTTTTTCTTTTCTTTTGCTAATTTTTTCAGTCTTTGTGATTGAAACCAAACTCTCATGAATATTAGCCAATTGCTCTATTAGTGATATTTATGGTTACTTTGTGAAACATTCAAGTGTTACACAAAGTTAATATCAACTTTCTAAGTTCAATAAATAAAACTCCACAATTACAGAACTATCCACTGAGAATTGACTCTCCTTCCATCACTAGTAATTCCACAAGTAGATCAAGCTACACAACTCTCACACATATGTAGTGGGCCAAGGTTGGTTCCATATAGGCTCCCTAACTGTCAGTCCGCTGCCTGTGACCTTCTTGAGCCCACACTAGTTGTTTCTGTGCATTCCTTAGTGATGACTTTCATACTACTGGCTCTATAATCCTTCCTCCCTTTCTTCAACAGGACTTCCTGAGCTCAGACCAGTGCTTGGTTGTGGATCTCTATATTTGTTTCTGTCAGTCACTGGATGAAGGCTCTCTGATGAAAAACTGAGGTAGTTACCAATCTGATTACAGGAGATGGCCAATCCATCTCCTATCCACTCTTCAGGCTACCTATCCAGTATTGTTAGGAGTCTTAGTCATCCTCATAGATTTATGGGAATTTCCCTTGTTCCAGGTTTCTACCTGACTCCAAAATGCTCCCCCCTATCAAAATGGCTCTTTCAGTACTCAACACCATCCTCCCCTTCCCCAATGCAATCCCAGGAGTTCTCTTCTACTTTCACTTGTGACTTAGGGTTTTTATTGCTGTGAAGAGACATCACTCTTATAAAGTAAAACATTTTATGGGAGTTTCTCACTTGTAGTTTCAGTTTATTATCATCATTGTGGGGAGCATGGAGATGCACAGGCAGACATGATGCTGGAAAAATATCCAGAAGTCCTACATCTTACAGGCAACAGTAGGTCAACTGAAAGTCACACTGCAGGAAACTTGAGTCAGATAGACCTCAGAGCCTGTCCCTAGAGTGGCATATATCCTCCAACAAGGCCACATCTCCTAATAGTGCAACTCCCTTTTCTACTTTGGTCTTTGATTGTTACCTATCCTCTCTGGGGTTGTGTATTGCAGAATGGTTACCCATTGCAATTAATATGTACTTGTGAATGAGTACAGTCATGCTTCCTAATACTAGTTTGCCTTGTCCAAGCTTAATACAAGTGGAGGAGCTTAGTCCTACCTCAACTTGATATGCCATTTTCTGGTTACACTCATGGGGAGTGCTTCCCCTTTCTGAACAGAAACAGAGGCACAGTGGATTGGAGGGGCCAGTAGGGAGGGGAAGAAAATGGGAGAAGAGGAGGGAAACTTTGATGGGGATGTAAAATAAATGAATGAATTAAATTAATTAAAAAAACAGAGAACAGACTCTGGTATATACTGTGGGAAACTTTAGGTGTTAAAAAAAAATCCAGGCCATCAAATACCTCCTATGTAATCAAAATTTCATACTCAAATAGACAAAATGCAAGGTGCATGGCATATTATCATAAATTATAAACATTTTCTAAAGAAAAAAGTAAAGTTATTATTAGAGTTTGAGTTGTGGAAGGAAATACTGAGATTTAAAAATACACATGGTGAATGAGAGAACTAAGGATTAACAACTAGAATGAATCAGTGATGCTACAGTAGGAGGATGATATGGTAAAAGGTGTTACAGGAGCAAGGATGTGGTGATAGGATATCAAAATTCACTCATTTATTTGGTGCATTGTGTGTGTATATGTATTGTCAGAGGTTATAGAAATATACAGCATATGAAAATTGATAATCATACATTAATGTACCAGAGGAGTGATTCTCTGATGGAGGTTAATCCTGTCCAGGAAAGGCCTGCAAGACCATTAGACCATTGACTCTGAAAACTGTTGTTCACATTTACTGAAGCAACTTCATGTCTTCCCAATAACTGCCTTGTAGTGTGCAATCTTATGTCTTACATGATATATGTGTGTGTATCTGTACATATATATATATATAAACTTATGATTACATCTTGATCTACTGGTACACATATATCTGTGAGTGGTCAGGAAGGTGACTTTTTAATTCAACTATATGATTTTCATATATAGAATATATGCTAGTACATTCTTTATAGCTAGACCTATTTGTCTCATGAGAATCATAGACACTTAAAAGCCTAATTTGTTTCTTTTGCTCAGGCTAACTGCACACAATTAGCCCACTTCCTCTCAAGAGCAAGTTCAAACTACACTAAATATTTTTTTGCAAATAGATCATAAGTTTAAAACTTTCCAGCTATACACAAGGTCAGAAGGTCAGAGTCACAGTTGTTCATCCAAGGTTGCTACACAAAGCACCCTAAGAAAAGCTTGTCAATTCTTCGCTTGTCAAGTCTGCTGACAAAAGACCTATGTCTCAAGGTTTGACACTGGGCACTTTCCCCTCCCCCATCTGGTCACATTCTTATTCCTGTAACCTCGGAGCCTTGTGTTGCCATGGTAAATAACTCAGCTCCTTATCTCTTCTTACCTTCTAGGAACGTGCTTTTGACCAGTGATAGGTAACTCTTGTCATTTTTTTACATTGATTCAAGTTACACATGGAGGAGGAGCTTTTAGGCTAGAGGAGATGCTAATAGGAAATAGAATTGGACAGGAAAATTAAAACAGAAACAGAAGAATAATGAGGCTTGTTTGGAACAACATGGTGTAAGAGAATTCATTTGCCCTTAGATACCTTTCTCCTCCTGTAGTGTATGATCTGAACCCTAAAGAAACCCAAAGGCATTCACTAGTGCATGTGTGTGTATTATATTCAAAAATAAAACCTGTGAATAAATCAGGTAGGTATAAATAAAAATATGTACTATATATTTCATATTATATAGGAAAATACTGTAGGATAAAATTCTAAAGGAAATACCTAAAATGCCTTTCAGAATTACCTGAAAGACTTGCTGTGATTGGTTTCTACACTCAAGTCCCTGATTTTCACTACATTGCTGCAGCAGGGAATTTTTTTTTTGGTTAGGAACAAATATTCTCTGGTAAGATGCTGCTGTCTGCATGGCTATTGTATATTGAGAGCTATAAACAGTGAATTATATAATAGTAACTTCTGCAGAGGCTTGAACAAAATTGCAATGTTCAACTGCATGGACAGTTAGTATTCCTCTGAGTCTGTCTGCTATAGAAATTGACCCAGCTGTGAGGATAGTACCCTTAATGTGAAGTGGTGGTACGTGAAACAAATTTGAATACTCTCTTTAACCATGGTTGCTTTAGGCACTTTACTAAGAGCTCAATTTTATTTTGATTACATACTCATGGAGAACAGGGAACTATACAACTATTTGGAATTCAGAACAGGAATCTGTGTTGTGAAATAGGCTTATAGGATCACTGTGTTCCATTTCTCATTAATAGAACATACACTTGATCTGACGGCATAGACAGATGATGTGATGAGGAGACAGTATAAGGAGGAAGTCAGTAAAAACTTGTTTAGGCAAAATACAGAAGATACCATTCTGGAAGCTGATCATGTAATACAAAATAAAAGTATTACTGTGAAAACAGACATATGATGTATAGGATGAAGATAAGTTAAAACCAAAGCAAAATATGTCTAATATCAGTGTTGGCTTGACTTGGTATGGGAAAAGAACACTCTGACACATCACATGAAGGTACCTTTCAAGAGAAGTATGTCAATGCTTTAGAGAGGAAACCAAAGAGCGGCTGTGTGAGCCCCTTCATAAACCATCTGCCTGCTCTGCTGAAGCAAAATCTCTTTAGCCCTGTGAATATTATTCATTTGATGCCCAGAAATAACATAATGCTTTGAATACAGGTGCTAAACACAGCTAGAGGAAAAAGCTTATTATCTGAGATAAGTGGAATAATTATAGCCACTTTTTTTAACAACTGAAAAAGCCGGTTGCACCACTGATTCTTGAAAACAACTATGTGGTTAGCTTTTTAAAAAATGAAGATAACAATGCACTTGCAAACCGACGTCAAAATTATCCATCTTTAATGGAAAGTCATTCTGGAGCTCCCTATAAAGCTAGAGCAAATGCTGACTGACATTTCCAACAGGGAAAAGTTAAATAGTATCTTATCAGCTGGCAAATAAGGAGTGATTCTTTGTGATGAAAACAATTATGACATATTATCTATAATGTGTCTATCTTTAGAGAAAGGTAATTTACTTGAGTCTGTAACAAGAGAAGAACATTTGATGATGAAAATAGTTCTCTCCTAAGATGACTGTTTATCCCACAATATTGTTTGCATTTGTTGTAAGTGGTAAAGCAGATGGCTAAGGAGAAACACTTTGTCAAGTTTGAAAGGTAAGCTACCTTACTGGATGAAATGCCCTTTTCTCTTTACTTGAAGGAGAAAAGACTGAAAAACAAACATAAAGACGCCAAAATTTTCAGGATTGAATTTTTTGGAGGAGATTTCAGGCACCACTAATTTAAATATCTCACTACAGTTAACCAACCATGCACATATTGAGTCATTTCTTGAGTTTCTATTATGTTGAGAAATCATTTCTGTTGCTACATGAAGACAGAGAGAGCAATGGGCAGAAATCTGACACCGAAAGTCTAAAGTATGCATATTAAATACCTGTACTTAAATTCTTTTAAGTAAAAAAGACATAAAGAGCAGTCAGGGTTCCTTGCCCTGTGGAAAGTCCAAGGTCCTCCCCCCCATCCAGGTCTAGGAAGGTGAGCATCCAAACAGA
>LOJH01055894.1:0-11795 GCA_001685095.1 Ellobius talpinus | reverse complement strand
TGAAAGAAGCAATTTCATATGTTCTCTACCTAATTTTTCTTTCTCTTGTCTCTCGCTCTCTCTCGCTCTCTCTCGCTCGCTCTCTCTCTCGCTCGCTCTCTCGCTCGCTCGCTCTCTCTCGCTCTCTCTCGCTCTCTCTCGCTCTCTCTCGTTCTCTCTCTCGCTCGCTCACTCTCGCTCACTTGCTCTCTCTCGCTTGCTCGCTCTCTCTCTCGCTCTCTCTCGCTCTCTCTCGCTCTCTCGCTCGCTCACTCTCGCTCACTTGCTCTCTCTCACTCGCTCTCTCTCTCTTGCTCTCTCTCTCTCACTCGCTCTCTCTCGCTCTCTCTCGCTCGCTTTCTCGCTCTCTCACTCGCTCTCTCTCACTTGCTCTCTCTCGCTCTCTCTCTCTCCTTTTTTTGGCCCTACCTAATTTTTCTGAGCTTTAATGGCTAAATTCAAACACATCTCTGAGAGTGTTTAACTCCATTCTATTTGATTGCAGTGAATTAGAAATAGAGTTCTATGTCTGGGCAAGCTTGCTGAGATGTGTCAGCTGAGATGTGTCACACAGCTGAGATGTGTCATAGAACTCAGTTTGAATACCACCTATCGAAGTCATTCCTAAGTTACTCTAAATCCATGTTAACCGTCTCTATTTTCCACTTTCTACTCCTGTGTGTGCATTCTAATACACGCTGACCTGCTGAAGCAGGCCCTTTCCCTGCAGAATGAGCCTGGGCAGTTCGCCTATGTTTGTCCTAGACTCAGCTTAGTTTTGTGAGTGTGATCTCATTTAATCATTGTTGTCCTCTATATACCAAAGCAGGAAAATAAAAAGATTCGGTGCCCTATTAGTGTCCTCACATTTGAATAATCACAACAGGAGTGAATTGCCCTGGATATTTATTATCTTGTTTCGAGATATTGCATATGTGGGACCAGATTACAATTCATTCCTCTCCAGACATCATGTCTTTTATGGGATAACTATGATTTAAGCTCTAAATTAGGCAGGATTGGGGCTAAATTCCTTCCTTGCTGTTGTGAACTGGCTCTGTGAACTCAAGCTCAACCTTAGTTGGAGTAAGAACTACATTGATATGTTTACTGTACTTAGGCTGTTTTCTGCCTGGCATGTGCTTAATACCTCATCAGTGTTAGCTAGTAAGAATTAACAGTTACCCTACAGTGTCTGTCATCTGCCCGTGTACAGACTTGACATTGTAAGCTCAGTAAAACACTGAGCACAATAGTAACTGGCCCATTTGCAAGTAGGTTCACCTTACCACTCACTGCTCTGTGCAGTTTATTCTCCACAATTTTGAACAAATCTATCTGACTATAAATTCCTATATAACTTGAGCCCATTTCATAGAACTATTTAGGACCGTTTCAGAGTAGTAAATCTTTTTGGAGGTGAAGGAGACTAAATCAATAAATTAGCATGTACCCAAATAAGACCTTTTTACAGGATAAGGTTTTTCCCAGAAATCATTAAAGCTCATACAGACCAATTCCTCACAGCTTACCTACCTTTTAAGCCTTGATTTATTTTGCATTTCTGAACTTATACAAAATGTGTGTGTGTTGTGTTTCCCTATCAGTAAACATTTTCAGACATAATAATTCCTCAAAATCTTTGAATACCTAGCACAGTGCTTATAAAACATCTTTATTCATTTATCAAACATCTAAGTCCCTACTGTGTTCCAGGTGTACTGTGCTAGCCACTAAAGATCTGGTAGTGAACAGGAAAAACATAGTTCCAACCCTCATGGAATTTCCCATTTCAGTGAGGCTGCAGGCTAGAGGTAGGAACATACTGAACATATCAAATAGCATGGTAATTTTACACAGTGATAATAACTCTGAAGAAAAGATTGTAGATCAGTGACAGAAGTAAAGTGTCAGCTATTCTATATACATGGGGGAAGCTCTTCTGAAGGGTTAGCTAAGCTGAGACTTGTTACAGGAAGAGCTAACTCCCAAACATTCAAACAGGAGGAAGAAGCAGAAGGAAGTCGTGTAAGTTCAAGGAGTACAACTAAGTCCGTTAAAGACTGGATTTAGTAAAAGGGAAGAAAGTGATACAGAAATGCTTACAGAGCTTGGCAGAGGCCAGACCAAGCTCTTGCAGACCATAGTAAAGAGTCTAGGGTTTTCTCCTGATTAAAGTAAGGATTGCACTGAGTGATTGCAAGCAAGAAAATATGATGCAATCCATGCTTTCAAGGCCATTCCTGGACATAGTAGCACATTCCTGTCATCCAGCACTTGATAGGCTGAGATGGGAGAAACACCGCCATTCTGAGTCCAACCTGAGGTACATAGTGAGTATCAGGCCAGCCAAGGCTATAGAGCAAGACCCTGTCGCAAATGAAGGGGTGGAAAATTCTGGAGCTCACATGTTGTAAACGGACTGTAGGAGAGAGACCCATTAGAAGACATTGAAAGAAATGATGGAGGCTCAGAGAAAGATGGGAATGGTGACAGGTTGCCCACCTGCGGCAGGACTTGCTCATAATTGGAGTGTAAAGTTGTGTGACTCTCATTAGTAGACATTTCCCTGTGAGATCGACACTTATTTAAAGTCACTCACCTCGAAAATGGCCTCCCTAAGGTTCACATCTTGCTGGCTCCAAAGCCCAGATTCTTAATCAGCAGACTATTTGTAATGCTGATGAGTTTCCCTGGAGGCTTAAATTAAACTTATTGGTAATTCTTGAATAAGCAAACGTGGATAATGTCACTTATAAGAAATAAAATTCTAAAATGTATATTTCATAAGCTTTTAAGTACTAAAGTTTTCTGTCTTATATACATTTTAATAATGATTTTTTTAAAAACCCTGGGCTTTTAAAAATAACAACAACTAGAAATAAAAATATTTTAATAAGTGTGATATTTTTGTTTTACCAAAGTTCCAGTATTCTTAGTATATTTGATATTTTATACTTAATTTGCTCAGTTATCTGGACTTTGCTTTCTAATCATTATAACTGGAGCATTTAACTTTCAGTTAAAACACAGACAGTTTGAAAGTATTTCCAGTAACTTAAAGGAGAGAAAATTAAGGGAGCTAGTGGGATGGCCTGGCAGGTAAAGCCTGACAACCTGAATTCAATTCCTGGAACCCACATGGTGGAAGAAGAGAACTGACTCCTGCAAGCTGTCCTCTGACCTCCACATGTGTGCCATGGCAGGCATGGCAGGGGTACATGTGTGCACACAGAAAACAAATAGACAAATGTAAAATAATGGGAGGGAAAAATAGGATAAATTTAAACTCTGTTTGGCAACCCAAACCTGCTGTCCAGCACTCAGGATGCGAAGTCAGAAAGGTTGAAAATACCAGGCCAAACTGTTTCTGTAGCAAAACTGTGTCTAGAAACAAACAAGCTAGCAGCTATTTCAGCTTAATACTAATTGTTCAGTCACACCCCATAAGACATTTAAAGGAAAATATTTTTGCTTTCGACTTTTACTTTACTGTATTTGTAACCAACAACAACAGGTAACTTTTTTTAATGTCTCTGTCCCATGAAAACCCAGGAAATGTGGAATGACTAGGAGCTGGATGAGTAGTTACCCCAAAGCTTCTGTTACCCAACCTGATAGATTCTTTTTTTAACCCTGTTAAGCATTCTGTACATGTTTCCCTTTTTTGTTTGCATGAGACTTAGAACTGGGGATTTAGTTTTATTTTGTGCCAGCAGTCATTAATAGCAGCAAAGTCTGGTAAATATCAAGTATGACCATATTTGGAAACATAATTTAAGCTTTTTAAAAAATTCAGTTTTGTACTGCTTTATGATTGAGGACTTATTCTTCCTTATAAGTAATACATTAAATGCAAGTGCCTGTTTATATAATGTTAAAGGATAAACATTTTATCCAATTCATGAGACTTCAAGGCTGACCTATCCCCAGGAAAGTTTGCCTGGGTTTACCAGTCAAAGTATCATGAGTCGTAAAAGATATCTCTATACTTGATATGATGAACCTGACCTTAACAGATGACTTTTTCTACTTGGCCCATTCCTGATTTGGCCTCTCTACTCTAAATCTTAGCTTCTTTGGTGGCTAGCTACAATTAGACCACAGAAACAAGGATTTGCACAAATGGTCCAACCTCTACACTTGGTAGCTGTGGTTCTCAGGGCCCCTGAGGAGCTCTACTCTAAAACTGTGTGTTGTCAGTGCCCTTTAGTAACCATCACCTAAGCCTGCAGTTGAGAACAGCAGCGTGGGATTGTGGCAGTACTGACCTTTTCCGTTAGAAATGGAATAACTTGATTAATCTGGGCAACTGATGACAACTCAGCACCTTCTCCTTTCTGGTTTTAACACATCATTACCTTATTTTTGCCTTGTATGTATGACTTTAAAATAGCTAAGTCGTGGCTCTGATAAGCCTTTTAGGAAGTGATTTCAAATGCTGAAATACTATTTAATTGCATTTCATTATCTGTACATATCTCATTACCACACATATTACAGATGGAAGTCAAATTAAATTTAGAATTAGCATACACACACTAATAGACGTATTAGTATATCTGTAGAAAGTTTCAAACAGACTAACAATAGTTACTTGTAAATTCTCTTTGAGCTAAAATTTCTCATGCTTATTAAAAAGGGTTTATGATGGCACAAAGCAGGAAGATATCCTTTTGTAGAGAAACAAACAAGATTTATTATCAAAATTCACCAAGATGACATACAGATGTCAGTATAAAGAAATCATTTTTCTTTGTTAGTGGGTTTTGCAAAATAAATAAGTAACCATTTTCAACTTAGGGGAAGAGGTGTAGCTCAGTTGATAGAGTGCTTGTCTAGAATTCACAAAGCCCTAGGTTACATCCCCAGCACCACATGCACCGAGTATGGTGATGCACCCGTGTAATTCTGAACCTTGGGGGATAGAAAGAGAAGGACAAGGTCATCCTTTCCTATATAGTGAATTCAAGGCCAACCTGGAATACATGAGACCCTGTCTCAAAAAAAAGATAATAATTGTCATATTTATCCAAGAGCTCCAAAAAACAAAAGGACTCACACGGTGGAAGTAGAGAACTGCTCCCACAAGTTGTCCTCCAACCTCCACATGAACATCATAGCACGTGTGTACTCACACATGTGTGCATACAAATAGATAAATGTAAAAACATTTCAACTTCCAATTTTGAGTTTTATATGTGTGATATTTTAGAAAATTGGTGTCTTAAGTATGTCTATACAGTTTAATTTTATTTCCTAAACCATGTTATAAATTATGTTCATCCTTTGGGCTATATGAAGATATTATGATAGACATCATTGATGTCACTGTATAATTATCCACTCAGTTATATGAACCTAAAGCTTATGGGTCCTTCCTCATTTCCATTATCAACATACTAGTAGGTGATACTGATTTTATCTTTTCATTTATATCCCAGAACATATTTATTCAGTACAGTAATTATTACATAATGTCTTTTAAATTTGATTTTAGTTTAAAGCCCCAGTGCGAATTTGCTGGTTATTTTTATAAACGTTCTTTCTGCTAAATTATTTAAAATTTTAGTATTTCAGTTTTTATTTGAACATGTGAGTTAGATACAGTTTTACAGCCTAACACCAGATGCTACCTCTAACCCTGATAATTGATAGGCCCGTCCATTCATTGGTTTGTTCCCTTACTTTCTCATTCAATTTTTAAAAAGAAATCCATCTATCATGATAATTTGCCACAAAGAAATTAAGGTAGTTTAGAGGTATGGTTTGTTTTGAGTTACTGTAAATGAAAAATACTTTTTGAGAAGAAGTGATATTGTGTATGTTTATATAGCATATTTCTGCTAGAATGATACTATAACTAATATTTTTCTTCTTTCGTAAAAATGCCAGGCCTTACTTCAGACTCACGATGTAGTGGCACATGAAGTTTACAGTGATGAAGCGCTAAGGGTCACACCTCCCCCGACCTCGCCCTATTTAAATGGTGATTCTCCAGAAAGCGCTAATGGAGACATGGACATGGAGAACGTGACCAGAGTTCGGCTTGTACAGTTCCAGAAGAACACAGATGAACCAATGGTAAGTAGGAAAAACTTGAGTTACAATCAGCTAACTCAACCTGTACAGACTGCTACTCAAGGAGGAAGGGAAGAAGGGTGGAATGGATGGCTCTAAAGAAATCAGTTTCCTATAGAGACTGGAAATAATATTAGAATTGAAATTAAATATTATATATTCAGTGTGAAAGTATACAGTATGTGAAACCCGAAACATGTTTCATATTAAAAATGAAGATACTATTAAAATATTGTTACACAGATCATAATGGTACCCTAAACATACAGAAATTATGACTGTATTTAGAGTCTGTGCATATAATGATTGAAGGGGGCTTTATACACCTACCAATTTTTCCTTTTAACAAGCTGTTTTCTGTTTAATAGGAATGAGCAGATACTGCTTCATTTATTAGACATACTGGCCATCACACCTCTACTGTAACAATTACTTTTCAACTTTCCAAGAAGAACAAAAAAACCTCTCATATAACAAAGAAAGAGGCAATTTGAAAAATTAACATTGTAACAGGTTGAGAACCACTGCTTCAAACAGTAAGCACATGAGAGAAAAACACTTACCCAGACAACAGGACTGGCTTTGGAGAGAAAACTTATTTGTATCAGACACAATTAACCATTTACAATTGATAAATATGTAGTCAACCTTCATTATCTGTAGATTCCCTATCTGCAAATCTGCCTGTTCACGATGGCATCTGAAATCTCCAGAGTCAATGTGCAGTGCTTTTCTGTTGTTGTTGTTCACTTGTGGACACAACAAAGTGATAAAATTTCAAGTTGCCCCCTCTTCACACGATCAGCAGAAGTTGAGCAGGATGAGCCTGTGCCTTCCTGTCTCATATTTTAATTAATTAATTAATTTAATAAAAATTCCAGTACTTTCCATAGTTTTTGCTTTCACCAAAATTTGAAGAAAAGTAATTCAGAAGACATTCAGAGACCTGAATAGTGTTGCTTAAATAAGATTTCTTCCATTCACATCAACCTGTTTATTCATTTTTCCCATGCTGAGGCATGCAGTTGGCAGAGAACTGGTACTGTACCTCCACTCATTCTCAGGAGCATCATAGATGGAGATGATCAGAAAGGGCTTTGGGGTGGTCACTGAGCAGATGGAAAGGATGGGGAACTAAGGTGACGAGCAAACCAAGGAGCATGTGCAGAAGCCCGGTAGTAAAAAGGCTCTTTCATAGTTTCCAGGTGGAAACAAGGCATTGCAGCTGTCCAACAGACAGCATGGCAAGCGACGAGAGTGGGTCCATACAGTAGTGAAAGACATGTTATGATGTCTGTTCTTTAGCCTAAAAACAGCAGAAAGCTACTGAATGTTTTAAGCATGAAACTGGATTAGGTTTTCATTTTAGATTTAGCGATCTGAAAACTGTATTATATAGATTCTAGAGAGACTAGATAACAAAGCAGACCCTGCCATGGTACAGGGGAGAGATAATGGTACTCCGAACTAGTGGGATGTGTAACAAGGCAGAAAGAATGAAAGAGCCAGGCATGCTGACACATGCCTGTAATCCCAGCCCTGAGGGTCTGAGAAAATTGATTTAATAGCAAATTCAAAGCCAGTTTGGGCTACTTGAGATACTATCTCAAAAAAAATGAATGAATGAAAGTAAATCCATGAGGCATGTAATAGGTTGCAATGAAAGAAGCAAGAATCAAGGATGCCCCTGAAACTTCAGGGTTCATACAGTTGAAAGCATAAGGAGATAATGACATTGTGAAGAAGAGCACTGGGCAACCTTCAAGTTTAGAGATGGGAGCATATTTCTAGTGATGAAGACATTCAAATATATGCATGTATCTTTTCTTCAAAGCCTAAAAAAACTACCTACTTAAGAAAGAAGAGCAGATCTGTGACCACAATTTCCAGAAAGCCCTCAGTTCTCTGTGTGTATTCTTGTTCATGGTTCTTTGTCAGTTGTCGAACATTATCTGGCAGCATACAAGGGGCCATGCAAATCAGGTACCTGTTCTGGTGCTCTCTAGGCTTAGCAACCCTTGGTCTTAAGCGTATGTGGTGACAGTTTTTGAGGCCTTGTGCATCTCATTTGATATCCATCAGGTTGTACACTTCTAGAAGCACACTGACTAAAAAAAGATCCTGAGTTCCCTCCAAACTGTGAAAGTCAAAAATGTCATGCATTCATTCCATACTCTGATTTGCCCAATGAGCAAATGTTAGAAGTCCATGTGATACATTGCTGCTTTAGATCCCTGTGATATAGGGGCAGATAAGTTATAGCCATATCCACATATCCACTTTCCATAGGGTGGTCCACGTTAAGGAAGTAAATTTGCATTTTAGCACAGCTTGGCAAGACAAAACAAAACTAAACAAAACTAGAGGGAAGAAAAGGCTGTCTGGAAAGGCAGAAGAGGTAATGTCCAACCAAGCAAAGCAGACAGAAAGGTGTAAGGGACCATAAGGAGGTCCCAAAATACCTTGTGATCATATAATCTGAAGCAAGATAATGGCAGTTGTCTTTTCAATGCAGGCTGACTACACAGATTGAGGGAAAGTACACACGTCTATCCCTGAGTTAGTTTTTTCAGAAAGCAAAAATGACCTTGAACCACTCTTTAAAGTCTCCTTTAAAAGGGTGTTCTCATTTGTGATCTCAGTGATAGCATATTTTTCACTGGCTGCCTTGAAAACAGGAATAGTTTTATGTAAAATATATATTAACAATAATAGAATATAGCTACTGCAATTACTATGGCCGTTTGCCTGTTTGCTTGTCTTCTTCATAACTCTGAATTACTCTGAAGATTATATCTTCATAACCTCTTCTGCCTGGGGACTCTCTGTAATGCATGCATTCCCTAAGAGTAATACACTTCCTCTATACCCTATGTTTTCCCAGTTTGTCACATTGTACTCACAATTGTTTCCCTGTTGACTGGGACTCCCATAGTTAGAAATGACAAATAACCTACTTAAACTAGCTTAATCAGAAGGGAAAGGCTTTCTTCTGTAAGCAATAAAAAACAAGGAATACATGCCGCCACCACCCCAATTCCTCAAGCTGAGCCAGTACTTTCCCTGGAGTTTATGATCTTGGGAACAGAAAGAACATGAGTCAATTCTTCTCTGCAAAGAAATTTTGGGGCAGACAGAATAAAAAATATTGGCTATACTTGGTTTGAAGTAAATTTCCCTGGCAATGAAGATACTGTCTGACTCCTTTACTACTGTGCCTAAAAGGGTGTCTATAACATAGTAGGTTCTCATCCATGTTAACTGAGTTAATATAGAAACCTATTAGCTTTAAGGGTGGAGTCTCTGTTGTGCCATCATTTCCCTTATGAAACTCAGTTTGACGTATCCATTTATTTATGGCATTTTCCAGAATACTACTCTAAGTAACCATATATGCTGATTGAATGTACCAATTAGAAATGAAACTTGAACATTACAATTGACTGTTAGTACCAAAATCATTTTGATAAATATACCTTTCACAGTACTTTCCTACTCCCTCTGAGAGCTTCAAAATAGAAACCATGCAAAAATATATCTTGTGGTATGGTTCAAATTAAGATAGAATATAAATTCTCAGATAACTCCATGAAGCTTTCTGACAGAACACCACTTTCCAAATGTTATTCAGTCCAAAACTGAATACCTACTACTAACCACTTCAAATTCAAGAACACCATCCTATAAAGTGACCTTGTTAAGACACACACAATTCTGATCTCCATTCCCATCCCCACAATTATAACTCTAAAGAGTACTTAAGAGTCAGCATTGTTTAACAGCTTCCTGTGTGATTGTTAGCATCAACCAGGTCTATCTCAAAAGCATGTTTATGGAAGTTTGTCTTTTAATAGGGAATATTTGAAAAACAAAATGTAAATTGGCTTTAAATATAACCATGAAACTAAACTTGGGCTTCTGGCCCTCTCATCTGAAACAGATGAAATTAGGACAAATATTAAATTACAACCGAGAATGGTTTTTGAGACGTTGAACATCAAACAACAAAGGACAGAGATCTCTGAGAGAATAGATGCAAAGACAGTGGCAACTGTAACTGTCTCACCTTACTGCTTTCAGAGAGTTTCTAGGCCAGTGCAGGGGGAGGGAGTTCAGAAGCAAAGCAGGCAGAATCCCTGAATTGAGGGAGCAGAGCTAAGAATCCTAGGGAGACCAACAAAGGAGTCTTCCAAAAATGGGCCAAATATAAACATCTGTAGACACACCAAAGTTAAAAGACTATAACTTTTTCCCATATCTCTTAAGTCTCTTTAAAAATACTTTTAATTGGGATGCACAACAGATTATAAGGGTAACACAAAGGTCAAGTATAAAGAAATGGCTATGTACTATCAGAAAGTTCTCATAAATGAAGTAGTGTAGTACCACTCAAAGACAAATAGGTAGGTTAAATACATATGCTATAGTAAAGCCAAATACAGCCACCAAAGCAGCAACATGAAGGGTTACAGCTAATTTGGATTGGGGGAGACTGAAGAGATGGCTCAGTGGGTAAAGAGCTTGCTGAGTTGGGATCCCCAACATTCATGTAAAAGATCAGATGTGCTTGTAATTGCAACACTGGAGATGAAGGACAGAGGAGCATCACTAGGACTTGTTAACTGTCAGCAGAGCCAAAATAATGCAAGATACAACATAATGAAAATGATCCACAAGAATACAGAAAAAGAGGTTAAAAGGAAACATTAGAAGAAGTGGAACACAAAAAGAAGATATATTTATACCAAACTATGTAGCACAAGTAATAAAAACCCAGAGACAGATATTGGGATTTAATCTGAAGATCAGAGAAACAAAGCAGCCAAGCCACTAGAGAGCTCTTACCTGTATGAAATCTTCAGACTGAAAAGAAAGCGAGTTCCTGTCTCCTCCCACCTTATATTCCTCTCTAGTGCTGGGATTAAAGGTGTGTGCCACCACTGCCTGGCCTTTATGGCTGACTAGTGTGGCTGTTTTGTGTTCTGATCTTCAGGCAAGCTTTATTTATTAAAACAAATGAAATATTACTATAAAACTGTTAACAATCATACTAAATCTTAATAGTCTAAATTATCCTATTAAAAAGCAAAAGGTTCACAGGCCTTTAATACCAGCACTCTGGAGGCAGAGGCAAGTGGATCTCTGTGAGTTCAAGGCCATCCTGGTCTACAAAGTAAATTCCCAGACAGGCAGGGATACACAGAGAAACTCTGTCTGGAAACCCACCCCTGCAAGAAAAAAGATGAGGTTGTTGGTGAAATTGGTTAAAAAAATAGTATTCATCACATGCTGCCTGCAAGAAATGTGCTTTATGCAAGAAGAAAAATTGTTTCAAAATAAGTATGGAAAAGCTATACCACTATAACATTATTAGGATGAAAGCTGAAGTGGCTATATTAATATCAGAGTTTATTCTAGGACCACAATGAAGGTAACTTGAAAATTAATAACAGAGAAGCCAGGTATATTGTTGCACACCTGTAATTCCAGTGTTCAAGAGGCAGAGTCAGGAGGATTGTGGATTTGAAACCAGCCTGAGCTACACAGCAAGAATGTCTCAAAAATAAATAAAAACTGAAAAGAAAATTTAAAAGACAGTATCTCAAATACTTGGAAAACTAAGTAACACAATTTGAAGTAACCCATAGATAAAAGAAAAAAATCAGAAGGTAATAGCATTTTGCAATTAATGAAAATTAACTACTCTGTAGTGATAAGGGAGCAGGCCTTCTTTC
>LOJH01055893.1:0-14145 GCA_001685095.1 Ellobius talpinus | reverse complement strand
TTCTGGCCTGCAGGGATACATGCATTCAGAACACTGAATACATAATAAATAAATCTTTAAAAAAAATTCCAGTGTGGAGCAATAGATGAATGATAAAACCAATTCCTGAAAGTTGTCCTTTGACTGCTACCCCAGTGCAGTGGAAAAGCATGCAAAGAATGAAAACACACAAAATAATGTTTAAAAATGAAAAAGCTGCCAAACTATGGTGGTGCATGCCTTTAATCCCAGCACTTGGGAGGCAGAGGCAGGCAGATCTCTGAGTTCTAGGCCAACTTGGTCTACAGACTTAGTTTCAGGGTAGCCAGAGACCATGTCTCAAAAAATCAAAACAATGAAAACAAGAAGGAAGGAAAGAGAAAGGAAGAAAGAAACGCCAGGCATAGTGGTGCATACTTATTTGTAATCCCAATACTGAGGAAGTGGAGACGACAAGCCTTGGGGCTTGTTGGCCAGTTAGACTAGCCAAGTGAGTGAGATCTTTTTTTTGGGGGGGGGATTTGAGACAGGGTTTCTCTGTAGCTTTAGAACTTGTCCTGGAACTCACTCTGCAGACCAGGCTGGCCTGGAACTCACAGAAGTGCTGGGATTAAAGGAATGGGCCATCACCACCTGACTTTGTTTTGTTTTTTTCTGAGACAGGGTTCCTCTGTGCAGCCCTGACTGTCCTGGAATCCAGAACTGATCTCTTTGAGTTCAAGGCTACCCTGGACTATGTAACTGAGTTCTAGACCAGTCAGAACTACATAGTGTGACTCTGTCTCAAAACAACAGCAAAGATAATGGCTCCTGAGTAACACTGACACCTGAATGTGTATTCTGCTTTACACAAACACGTGTGTGCGTGCACACACACAAGAAGAGAAATCTAAGTGCAGTACTTACTTGCCTAGCACGCATGGGTCCTAGGTTCACACAGCTGACACCCATGCCCCCAAACAGATTTGGCTCTGGTTTTCCAAAGTAGCAAATTTAGATCTTATTGGGAAAATCTCTTCCAAGCTGCATCCTTTTTACTGGATTACCAGTTGTGTCTGCTCTGGTAGATACTGGTTAACATTACACCATGTAAGATGTCAAATGAGACCAAGGGATGGTTCATTGAAACACCTGTGTCTCTCCCCCACCTCATCCTTATCAGCAGCTAGCAAAGACCAAGGTCAAAGGTCAAGTGACAACTGTGCTCTGATGACTGTCCCCTGAGAGTTCCACCTCAGGCTTAATATCAGGATATCCCTTTGATATCTGGGTACCCTAACATTCACCATTCCTTCAGTAACCATACATAGAAGTATAGTAACCATACATAGAACCAGAGATAGAATGGACCTCGCCTTCTTGTCCTCCATTTTGCTCTGACCTCTGGACAATGCCAGAGAGGAGTCTCCTCCTAGGACACACCTGGGCCACTGTCAGCCCTGGAGGCACCAAGCTCTGCCTCCAGGAAAGAATCTTCTGTTTGCAGAGTTGTAGTTCATCTGGAAGACAGTTGTGCTCAAAAGTGAAGTTAGATTGGTCCCAGGAGTGAACAGACAATACAGACCCCCAGCTGTGGACAAGGACAGAGGTAGAACTCACCCACGGTTGGGACCTGGAGGTGCTGTTGGAGCCTCCTGATGTGGGCCCATAAGACCTTTTCTTTTTCTCTATCAAGACAAAAGTTTAGAAGCACCGATCCCATATTATCAGGAGGTTTTGTGGTTTCTGTCGGATGCCTTGGCTACCCTTGAAGACACTCAGGACTCTCCCATGGGTGTCAAGGCCCTGAGAAGTGGGACCTTGGGCATTACTGAGTGGAATGGATATTTACATTTCAGGATGCCTGAATCCCTCTAATTAGGCTGGGAAATAGAAAATAGCTAAAGGGTCCTTTGAAGCAAGAAAAAGGCTAGTACCCAGCCCCTACAGAAGGCATTCCAGCCACTCTCCTATCCGTTCCAAACTCTAAAAGTGTAGTGATAGTTTGTGTTTTAACAAATAAAGCTTGCCTGAAGAGCAGAGTGCAGAGCCAAGCCACTAGAGTCCAGGCAGTGGTAGCACGCACCTTTAATTCCAGGATTTGGGTGACAGAGGCATATGGATCTCATTAGTTCCAGGCCAACCTGGGCTACATGAAATTGATCCAATATAAAAAATAGAGTTCACACAAATATCATCCTAGCACTTGGATCACGTGTTTTTACTCCCAGCACTAGGGAGGTGGAGACAGGAGTGATATGGCTGGGCGGAGAGAGGAATAAAGGCAGAGGGGACAGGAGCTCAGGGCAGTCTGAGGAGAAGTCTGAGGAGCAGTCTGAAGCCAGCAGTCTGAAGCCATCAGTCTGAGGAGGCAGTCTGAGGAGCAGTCTGAGGAGCAGTCTGAGGAGCAGTCTGAAGCCATCAGTCTGAGGAGCAGTCTGAGGAGGCAGTCTGAAGCCAGCAGTCTGAGGGGCAGTCTGAGGAAGCTGTCTGAGGCAAGATCGCCCCTTTGGTCTGAGCATTGGTAGAGGTAAGGACTCTAGTGACTGGCTACTCTGCTTCTCTGATCCTTGATCCTTCAGCTTTTACCCCCTGAGAGCTGACTCTAGAGATTTTAGACCTATTAGAACTTGCATTGGGCTGGAGAGATGGCTCAGAGGTTAAGAGCATTGCCTGCTCTTCCAAAGNAATATTGTATACATAATAAATAAATAAATATTTTGAAAAAAAAGAACTTACTTGCATTACACAAAGGTAGCACCATTGTGAGGATTCTGGAACAGAGCTATAGCAATATTTCTGTCTTGTGGCTCTGGTTCTGTGAAAGGGCCAAGTGCTTCCTCTACCTCATCCATGAAACCCAAGCTTCCCTCATGACTCCCAGCCTGGACTAGGAAGCAGTTGTCAAGTGGGCCCTTTGTTAAGAGCCATGGCGTCAGCATGGTGGTTCTTGCCTTTGATTCAGGCAATTCAGGGCTGTGCAGAGACACCGTCTTTAAAAAGTTTTGGAAACAATTTTGACTGTTCATCTGAGCTCTCAGGTTCCTAGGGTTAATCTTGACCTGGGTCCTCAAGTGATGCGAGGGGTGGGCTTTCACCACCCAGCTGCCTACAGGACGTAGGTAGGAAGGCCAAGTTTGCAATCTCCCCAGCCATAGGATGGGGATTCTGGGCAGTGTTAAGACTGAAAGTAGGACTTGGTGCTGTTGAAGTGAACTGGCTGAGCCAGATCTTGGCACACATTCCTGGGCCAGTATCTTCAGGCCCACACTGATGCACTATGACTTACAGACTGACCATCTGGAACCCCAGATTTTCATGTATCAGTTGTAGCCACACGTATATGCCAGCTGTTCATAGAGCATGCCAGGGTAGGTCCCATTCTCAGGAGGAGAGGAGGGCCTACTGCTTTACAGGAGATATATTTGTGGTGAAACAAGGGGACTATCCTGAGACACTCCCTACCAGACACACTCCATTTTGACCTGATCAATTGCAGGAGAAAGAAGTAGGCCTTGGGGTGTAGAATGTCCTAGACGTTGCCAGGAGTCACCCTGATGTCTGAAAAGGGTGGAGGCAGGGGCAGCAGACCAGAGCCCTGACAGAGACCAGAACTTTCAACCCCAGATCAGTCTCTCCTTTCTGGAATTCCCCTCACTGCGCTTAAAAGGAGCTCGTGAGGGCTGGATGGCTCAGAGGTTAAGAGCATTGGCTGCTCTTCCAGAGGTCCTGAGTTCAATNCATCTGTAATGAGGTCTGGTGCCCTCTTCTGGCCAGCAGGCAGACACACAGACAAAATATTGTATACATAAGAAATAAATAAATAATTTAAAAAAGGAGCTCGTGAGCTTTGGGGGTCTCCAAGTGCCACCTCAACACTGGAATTAATAAAGCGCTCTTGTTATTGCATATGTGGCTGATTGTCTTCTTTGGGGGCTTCTCTTGGACCCTAACAATGTCCTTTAGTATACATCAGATTACTTTAGAAAAATGTTAAATAGCCCCCAGGCCAATCCTAACTGGGCACCTGTGACTCTTGCCATGTACGTGCCACAGACTACCATACTGAATCAGATAGGTTTGGACTTGTCTTTGTGGCCACCACCTCCACGCAGCCCTCCCTGGCACTCAATCTGCTCCGCCCCCAAACTGGGGGGGACTAGAGGTCAAGGGTCACCGGGCGGGCCAGGTCCCGGAAGCGGAAGCGCAGTACACTTCCTGCTCGCAGCAGGCGGCCATGTTGGAGCGGCGGAGGCGGAGCAGAGGTGCGTCCTGGGTCCCCGCGGCGGCGCCGGTAGGTTGGAGCCGCGGGCCTAAGGGTGCCGCGGAGTGGCGGCCGGTGATGCCGCAGGGCGGCAGGGCGATGGGGCTGGGTGGCCGACCCTCCCGGATCCTCATTTTCCCCGGGCTTGGCCGAGACACCCCACCCCCACCCAGGACCCCACCCTGGGGCTGTGCGGATCCTGTCGGGCTACCACTGTCCACCTTACACATTTCGCCGCTACCTGTCTACTCCCTGTCGCCGTTCGGGCCCCGGGGACGCGGTCTCAGCCTGAGGGCCCCGGTCGGCCCCCGACCCCAGGCTGTCTGATTAGTACTTCTCCCGCCCCCAGTCTTCTGTCAACTTCTTCCGCCGGCTGGCCCCAAAGGAGTGTGCGAAGGCAAGTGTGCCTGGCCGCAGCTCTGTTTACAAAGCTGCTTGGAAGCCAAGAAGCACTCTCCCAAGGGCTCAGACTGACCTAGGCCCCCGCCCCCCACTCTCAGCGCCGGAGGTTTGGGGCGGGAAGTAGGTCTCTCCTGTTATACAGTTCACAGCCTACCCCTTCAGAAAAAATAAAGAAAATAAAAGAACTAAAGTCATGTGCAAGGATTGTACTTGGAGAGCATCCTCTGGGGGAGGGGAAGTGCCTCACACCTGAGGATCCAAGAATGTTTCCAAACAAAGAGCCCCAGGGCACTTTCTCTGGGGATTCTGAAGACTATATCTGCTCCATTAGAGCTGTGCAGAGCGGCTGCACAGACGGGCCTCAGGGCCCCAGGGATCTGCCTCATCCCAGCTGATCTTTTAATTCTCCAGTGCAGCTGGGGAGTTTACCTCTAGAATCCCTCCAGTGCTGCAGCGATGCTAGCTGCAACTCATGATTGACGCTCATCACTCTTTGAGGAGGCGTAGCGCAATTTGAGGGGTCCCAGACAACTGCATCTGTGCCATATTGAGGTCTGTTACCCTTTGAAGTCTAGTTAGGACAGCTCAGACCTTTAATGACCGCTTGACCTATCTTAGATGGAACTTTATCTTCCATTGGCTTCATAGCTTGGACTCCTTGGTCTAGCTGCCTGGCCCCTGCTCTCGTCTTAGAGATGTTTGCACCTGTTATTCAACAGCTTCCCCCCCCCCGAAAGTCTAGCTCTTTTATTGGGGCTTTGAACTCCAAGACTAGAGCAAGGAATTGGTCTTTGGAGTAGCCTGTCCATAGACTCTGAAAGCAGCCTCTGCTAGGCAGGGAGATCAGCCACCCCCTGCACTGGAACACTGGCAGCTGGATGAACATGTGGGGGTGGACACCGAGTATAAGTCTGGAGCAGTTGGACCTGTGTTCAAAGCCCTCAGTCTGTATTTTCAGCTAGGCCCCACCATCTGCCCTGTGTTCCTTACTCTCTTACTTCACAACCACTTCATAAGCTGTCACCCTTTTGCTCCATCTGTACTGCTGCTTTTGTCACTTGCCTAGAGTTACTGCTCCCGGGAGTCCTTCCCTAACCTCTTAGTAAGCTGACCTGGGGACACCATACACTCCCAGGAAACTTCATGGTGATTGTGTCCTGACTTCAGGACTGGGCTCTTAGAGGATAAAGATATGTTCCTGTATTCCTGGGACTGAGTCTAGATATTTGACATCAGGAAAAAACAAAACAAACCAAGCATGGTAATACAAGCATGTTGTCCTAGCTGCTTGGGAGCTTGAGTGGGAGGATCACTTGCACCAACCAGTTCGAGACCAGTCTGGCAACATAGCAAGCTCTATTTCAAAGAGTAGAAAAATGCAGAATTTAGCCGAGCTCTTGACACACACTTGTAATGCTGACACTTGAGAGTTCACAGCGGGAGGATTACCAATTTGAGGCCAGTTTGGACCATATTGCAAGCTCCAGGACAGCCAGAGCTACCTAGTGAGACTCTGTGTTCCAAACAACTGAGTATGGTAGTGCTTGCCTGTAATCCTAGCACTCGAAAGCTAGTGACACAGGGATTGGGATTCAAGGCCAGGCTAGCCTATGTGAGACCTTGAAGCAAGAAAAGAAAAATGCCAGTGATTTAAAATGAGCCAGATTGAAATCTTCCCATATACCCAGCAATAGGCTAGACAGCTCTGAGGTGTTTCTGATCAGGTATCCTAAAGAAACACCAACTTGGGAAAAGGTCAGGAGACCCTAGAGAATGATTTGTGTTGGCCAGGCCCATCTTTCATAGAGTAGGAGCCTTGCTTGACTTACCAACCTGTCCTAGGTTCATACCTTGGTACCATTCTTATCAACTCTTTTCTTTTTGCTTTGGAGGTGCCAAGTGCTGGTTTGTGGATACCCAGGCAGATTCCCAGTGCCTAATGCCATGAGCATGGTAGTGCAGCATGTGGAGGAGAAAGCTGTGCACTCCTGGTCACGCATCTCCACAGCAGGGAAGAAAGCCCTGGAAGAGGCGCTGCTTGTGTTTAATCCCATGAGCCAGGATCTCAGTGCTACAGAGGCCCAGCTTGTGGCCTTCCTACAGGGCCTACGAGACGATGGCTTCCAACCGACCATTCTGCGAAGTGGTGATGTCTATGGCTATAGTTCATGCACAGCCAACCCCCCCAGCCAGACAAAGCTACAAGCTCGCGCCACCAACCCATCTGCAACAGCACTTCCAGCCAGGGGTCCCCAGACTGCTGTATCGCTTCCTGCAAGCCAGGCCACTCTACTCCCTATGCCACTGTCTGGCAGGCTGGCTAAGGGATCCACACCAGCCCTGGCCAAGCATGCTACCACTAACCTGCTGCTGAGCTCCCTGAAGCAGTCCAGTGCCAGCCACACCAGTGGTACAACAGTCGGCTTCCCTGCCCACCTCTATCCAGGTGTCTACCCGGCCATGCGGCTCTCTGTGGTCCTTGAAGCACTGGTCCCACTCAAGACTCCTTGCTTGGGGGATAAACACAGGGCACAGGCACTGCAGCCGTCACTCGCAAACTCTTCCCTAAAACTGAAGAAAGGTTCGGGGAACCCACAGTCCAAAGCATCCAGAAAAATCACAAGCAAGGGCCTCAAATGCCTGAGTAAGAAACGTCCTGGGGCTGATCAGCGAGGTGCTGGGGCCCAGAGCAGTGGCCTACGCATGAAAGGGTGCTCCACCTTGGGCACCAAAACAGTCCAGGCCAAGGCATCTCGAACACTGACCAAAGCTGCTCGTGCCCATGCCAGTCTAGCTGAAACCCAGAACAAGACAGTAAGGGCCAGGGCCAAGGCAGCAAAGGCCAAGCCCAGGGCAGCCAGAGCCAAAGCCAAGGACACTGTGGTGAGGGACAAGGCCAAAGCCAAGGTAGTCAAGGCCAAGGCCAAAGCAGTTCGGACCAAGCACAAGGGAAGGCCAAAGGGATCTGTCCATACCAGAACTGGAAGGGCAAGCTTGAAAAATTGCCCCGAGACTGTGGGGAAGAAGAGGAAGAAGGCAGAGGAGGCAAAGGGTCTCCCTCCTAAGAAGAGAGCACGGCTTGTGCTCCGATCCCCTAAGGCATGGCTGGGGCCTGGAAAGAAACCTCGCAAGTCCCAGACTATAAGGGTAGACAGGAAATGCTCAGATGATGAGGTTCGACAATGGGCCCAGCAGATCCTCCGTGTGAACCTCTCTCCAGTAGTGTGGCTCCAGCCATTGCTACCGTCTTGATTCCATACTCAGCATCCTGAGCTGTCCGTGTGACCAGCAGCACAGTGTGCCCTGCTCGTGGACTCTGCAGCTCCCTGGACTCTGGGTACCTTCCGGACCCCTGTGGTCACCAACCTCCTTTCAGAAACTGAGGATTTGGGAAGGGGTGGGTGCGGGAGGGGTGTTCTCATGGCTCAGTGCACTGTGACTTGTTCCTCGAGTTGTATGTCCGATGTTCATCTATCATGTTTTATACCTTTCCACCTTGCGGTCTCCCTGCTCACCCTCCATGCTCTCATTGATGATTGATTTTGGTGTGTGGGGCTGCTGGCAGGAGCCCGCCAGAAGTAGCCCTGGGAACAAGCTTGCAGAGAGTACCCTGGCAGCTTGAATGAAGCAGGCCATCAGTTTGAATGCTAGGGTGATATTATGGAATGACAAAGCTCCCAGGCTTCTGGAGAGATGTGGGTAAATTCGGATGCTGGTTTCTGTAGATGTGTGAGAGAGATCCTGAGGGGCAGGGCAGAGCCACGACGAAGTAGGACAACTCACCTTGAGTGTCCCAGTTTTGAACCAGATGGGCCCCATTCAAGATTGGGAGCCACTCTGGCAAACCCCGCAGCTGCAGGTTTTTAGGCCAGGGAAAGAAGCCTTTGCTGTACTGCTCTCTAGAGGCCAAGCTTTAGGGCTTTGCCTGAGCTTGTCTGGGAAGAGGAAACAGGCTTAAAAGGTGTGAAGTGCTGCTTCTCTGCTGAAAGTGACTAGCCTCAGTTTTCCCTTGGTGCTGGGCTTCGAATCTGGGCCACTAAACCTGCCCTTACTGTCCAAAAATTTTTGCTGTAATAACTGGTAGTGGATGCAGGAAGGCTTCTACCTGTACCTCAGCAATGCTTTCTGACTAGATCCCACATGCTCCATCCTCCTCAGAGGTCCAGCCTCACTGTCCCCTAACATGTCCTGTGCTTTGGAGAAGAGGCTGGATCATCTCTCATCCACTGTCCACTGCTAGCCGCTCAGGCTGGAGGAAGGTAGTGGTTGGGGGTTAGGGAATGTGCAATCCCTGCACTTGGGAATTTGAGTATGAGTTTGAGGTCAGCATCAGCTACATGGTGAGGACCCCCTTCCCCCAACCTCTCTCTCTGTTTTGTTTTTTCGAGATAGGGTTTCTCTGTGTAGCCCTGGCTGTGCTGGAACTCTCTTTGTAGATCATGCTGGCTTCGAACTCAGATATCCACCTGCTGGGAATAAAGGTATGTGCCACCAGATCAAGCCAGGGCACTGGAGAGATGGCTTAGTGGTTAAGAGGACGTAATTGCTTTCCAGAAGACCTGAATTTGGTGCCCACAAAAAGGCAGCTTACAAACACACTCCAGGGGATTCCCACACCCTCTTGCTTCCGTGGTCAGAGGCAGGCAGAAAGAAACACATATACAAATAAATTTTTTTTAAGGCACAACTGGATAAAGCATCAACTCTTTGGGAAAAGGCTATCTTGATAATCTTGAACTTTAGTGATGTTGATAAGCAAAGGAATTGTGTGAAATCCCTTAAATAAAAAACTTAACTGGCTGGGCTGGAGAGATAGCTCAGAAGTTAAGAGCACTGGTTGCTCTTTCATAAGACCCAGGTTCAGTTAGGCAAACATGTAATGCAGACATGTATGCAGGTAACATACTTATACACATAGAAACAAATGAATTAGAAAATTTACTGTCTTTACAACAGCAGTAAGAACAATATTAATAATAGATCAAGCCAGGGCTGGGAGATGGCTTAGTAGGTAAAGGGCTTTCTGTGCAAGCATGAGGACGTAAGTTCGGATCCCTAGAACTCAAGTCAAAGCCAGGTGTGTACCTGGACACCAGCACCCAGTCGGGCAGATCCAGCCAGTCTAACTAAATTAGAAAATCTGGATTCAATGAAAGACCATAGCTTGAAAAACAAGATGGAGGCTAGAGAAGTGGCTCGGTAGTTAAGAGCATGTACTGTTCTCACACAGAGAACCTGAGTAGTTCTCAGCACACGTTAGGTGACTCACAGCCACCTGCAACTCTAGCTCCAGGGGATCTGATTCTCTCTTCTGCCCTCCGTGGGTACCTATGTTCACACACACACTTAAAAAATATAAAGTGATCTCAGTCTCTCTCCTGCTGGGTGTGGTGGCACACATCTTTAATCCCAGCACTTAGGTGGCAGAGACTGGTGGATCTCTGTGAGTGAAAGGCCAACCTGGTCTACTTAACCAGGTCCATGACAGCAGGGCTATGTAAAGAAACTGTTGAAAAAAATCTCTTAGAGACCAGGTCTCTCACTATGTAGCTTTGAGGGACCTGGCACTGGCTGTGTAGACCAGGCTAGTCTTGAACTAGAGATCACCTGCTTCAGTCTCCTGAGTGCTGGGATTAAAGGCATGCACCACCTGCCAGTTATTTATAAACTAACGTTTCTTAAAAACACATAAGATTAGGAACTAGAGAGTTGTTAAGAGCAGTTGTTGCTGTTGCAAAGGACCAGGGTTACATTCCCAGCATCCACAGAGTACCTCACAACCACCTTGTGACTCCAGTTTGAGCAGATTCTGCCCTCTTCTGGCATCCAAGGGCACTGCATGGGCATGTTATACAGCCATATATGCAGGCAAAATTAAAAATATATAAATCTTTAAAAAAAAAAGATGGAGATGCAATTGAAGAAGACATCCTATCATCAACCCTTGGCTTTCATATGCACCTGCATAGGCAAGAATGTATGTCGCACACACACACACACAGAGGAGAAAGCACGCTCAAGACCAAGCCAGAAAGGAGGAGGAAGAAAGGAGGCATTCCAAGTTTTGGTGCATGCATGTAATCCCAGAACTCGGGAGGCTGAAGCAAGAGAATCTCAAGTTTGAGACCAGCCTGGACTACACAAAACTCTTGTCTCAGAAAAGAAAAATCCTAAAGGGGTGGGGGTAGGGAAGGGATCCTGTGACAAAGTATTCATGATACTGTCATCTCCCTTTCCACACACCAAGTGGGGCGGTTCTACCCAGCCCTTTCTGCTTTGAAACAGGAATAAGACACTGATGGTTTGGAGAATAAAGGGAGAACAGAGGTCTGTGCAGACCACTGTCTTTCTGGATTCTGGGAGGTTCTTGGTGCTTTACCCTACCTCTGGGGACACAGGATTTATGCAGTGCAGCTGTCAGTCGTGCAGGAGATCACAGGTCTAGACCTGTACCAAGAGGATTGGCCTACCAGTGGAGAATACAGGAAGGAATACGGAAAGGGCAAAGAGTGAGACTAGGCAGGGGCTGGCAGTTTACAAGACCAAGGGAAGTGCTTATCCCCAGGAGATCTGAACCATGGAAAAGATTTGAGCAGGAAAGTGGATTGTTTGGAAGGAAAGCCTATGGACTCTGCTTAAATGGCTCTGAGTGAGAGTTGGCATTGTCTGGAATGCCTTTTGAGAGAGAGGAGGTAAAGATTCAGAAGATACTAGGAAACAAAGGGGGCATGAATGAGCTCTGAGGAGGGGTGGCAGGCGTTGGTGAGTTAAGGTGGCCTTACTGAGCCCACCGGCGTTCTCTACCCACGGTAAATTATGCTCCTGTGGTTGATAAAGGTAGCACCTGAGCTAGGGTCTTACAGGCCACAGCCACACATTTGCAGGAGTTCCCTTGCAGGCTTCGTGGGAACAAGAATTATTCCAACACTGTGGCTGAGACTTGAACTTGGGGGCAACCCATATGGTTCACTGACCACTAAGTGTGTCTTGAGTGGGCAGTGCCCCCACTGTCCCCAAATCATTGATCAACACCTACAACCACCATGCCTGGAACATATGCTTTTTGAACTAGCATCTGCAGTGGTAAGTTTTTGGGTCCAGCAGGTCTGAGGTTGAGGGCCTATCATCTCTTTTATCTGAATGATTTCTTTGCCCTGTGGTCTTCCCAGGGTGTCACTGTACTGTGGAGCAATTTTCACTGAGATAAAAGCGTCCACTTTGGAGGGAAGTTCCTTAAGACTTTGAATGTTCTAAACTTTGGAATCTAAAGGGAGGCGAAACATTCCATTCTCAGGGAGGTTCCTGAAGACACAGGATGTTCTAAGGGGAAGTGAAGCATTCCATCCTTCAGGGAGGCTTCTTAAGATACAAGATATTCTGCCCTGCGATGGTGGCACATGCCTTTAATCCCAGCAGAGACAAGTGGATCTCTGAGACCAGCTTGGTCTACAGAGTGAGTTCCAGGACAGCAGGCTGTTACACCCATAAATCCTGTCTCAGAAAAACAACAATAAAAGAGATACAAGATATTCCAAGGGGAAGTGAAACATTCCATTCTGCAGGGAAGCTCATTAAGCTCAGGAATTCAGGAAGTCCTTGAAGCTGATAGGACTAACTAGGCCCCTTCCTCCCTAAGCAGACAGTGGTAGTAAGGACTGCTTTGAGATCTTCCTAGACTAGTTAAACTGACCAGCTAGACTCAGACTGACTAAGCTGTCTGGGAGAAACAGATCTGTCAAATCGCCTAGAAGTAGCAGAGACAAGCTACCTGGAAGAGGCTCAGATTGATCAACGTGTGCAGCCTGCAGGCTGTGCATTATGCTCCAGGTTTCAAGCTTTCATGATCTGTCACCTGTGCTGGGATAGGCTTTGGTAATGCAGCTGTCTTTGGGTCATTTCTGATCCTGTAAGTAACCCCAATAAAACTCAATGGTTCACCAAGTTGGGCTTTGCTGGTATCTGTACATTGTTCTGTCCTTGGTTCCCTGCCTGGAGTGAGTAGACTTTTGTTAACATCCCTTAGGAATAGTGTCACTTAGAACACTGTTAGATTATTTAAAGCCGGAATGCCAGCGGGCTGTTCATGTAAGATAACAAGCCAAACCAGGCAGTGGTGTTGCACACCTTTAATCCCAGCACTGGGGAGGCAGAGCAGGCAGATCTCTGTGAGTTTGAGGCCAGCCTGGTCTACAAGAGCTCCAGGACAGGCTCCAAAGCCACAGAGAAACCCTGTCTCAAAAAAAAAAGATAAGTGTTTTCACTTCTGTAAACATGATTGGTTGCCCCAACCATGATCAACATGTCACATATAGGTGAAACTACATAGGCAGAAGTATGTCAGGATGTATGCTTGCCTCCACTCAATTGGTTTTGCCTACTAACATAATTCACAGCCATTTTCTAGGAATCCCGATATGGGTTTGGCCCGTGTCCATCCGTCCTAGCCAGTATTTAACACATTTAACAAATGCTTCAATTTTGCCTCAAAACTAGTGGTCTTATTCTCGGCCAATGGGATTAACAACAGAAAGTGGAAAGACAGGCTTGGTCTGACCTTCAGTGGGACCATGTTTAATTCATGGCGAGGGAGCATTTTGTCACCCACTTGTGCAGATGGACAAAATGCCTATAAAGGAAGATAGGAAGTGGCCCCTCATGGAAATGACTTCTGTAGTCTGTAAGGAACTCTGGGAAGTGTAGTCTTTCAGCAGGAGACTCAAACACTGTCATACTTAGGGTGCTACGCACTTGGGCTATTTATAATTCTGTGAGGGGGTAGTGCCTGTGCAGGCAAGACTTGGCTGGTTGCAGTGTGACGGTTGCTTCCCTAGCTAGTGGAGCCTCCTGTAGTGTGCTTCCTACTTGCAAGTATTCATGGGCGAGGAGGGTGGTGGTGGTGGGTGAGCACTATGGGTCAGTACTGTGAAAGGTGAGCACTTCCAAACAATATGCTCCTGCCTTTAGATGTTTGTGTGGCTACTATGGAGACCCTGTTGTATGAATTCTAATTGGTATTAATAAGAAGCCAGAGTCATTTAGGGAGTGAATGCTGAAAGATCAGAGAAGCAGAGCATCCAACCACTAGTTCTTACTTCTATGAACTCCTCAGACCAAATGGGGTGTCCTGTCTCTACAAGTCCTCAGACTGAATGCCTTGAGTTCCTGTCTCCTTCCTCCTTATGTTCCTCTCTCCACCCAGCCACATCCCTTCCTGTCTCCATCTTCCTAGTGCTGGGATTAAAGACATGTGACTCCCAAATACTGGGATTAAAGGTGTGAGCTATCACTGCCTGGATCTGTTTGTCTTTTAGACTGGGTCAATCTTTTAGACTGGGTCAATCTAGTGTAGCACAGGGTGGCCTCGAACTCACAGAGATCTGTCTGCCACTGCCTCCCAAGTGCTGGGATTAAAGACATGAACTACCAACCATGCCTGTCTACTCTTATTTATTTATTTATTTATTTAAATTTATTTATTTATTATATATACAATATTCTGTCTGTGTGTATGTCTGCAGGCC
>LOJH01055892.1:0-11795 GCA_001685095.1 Ellobius talpinus | reverse complement strand
CTTCTGGCCTGGGACAAGCCCTGACTTGTTTGATTCTTAAGCCTTGCAATATGGCATTACAGTGCAAGCTATAAGCTGGGGTCTTTCAAGGCTATAAGCTGGGGTCTTTCACAAGGGAGGGTTTCCCTGTGTCACAGATCCGCCTGCCTCTGCCACCTGAGTGCTGGGTTAAAAGGCGGGCGCCACCACCTCCTGACTTAAAAAAAATCACTGTTTTATAGTAAAGAGTTTATGCAGCTTTTGTCCCTGGTTCCTGGCATGGACTTTCTGAATCTTGGAACTTCCTAAGTGACAGAAGCATCTTTGTTACCACTAGGTCCCCAGGTCACATTAGAGGTCACACGATGGAGGTGGTCAACTCTGAAAAGCCAGCTTTGTGCAAGTTTGTATTTCAAGTTTATGTGTGTGTGTCTGTGTATCTGTGTGCCTGTGTATGTGTATGAAAGCACATATACTTGTACTTACATAAGTGTTTAACATATGTGCATGTATGTGAATGCAAGCAGGTACACATATGTATGTGTTCCACTAGTGCCTTCCACCTTATCTTTTTGTGTGTTTCGTTCTCTGTCTGCTTTGTTTTTCTATCTTATCTTTTGAGATTGGCAAGCCAGTGAATACCAGGGATCCACCAATGGCATTTCACTTACAAAGCCACCCCCACCTTACCCCAGACCTGAGGTAACAAACTATGCTCGGCTTTTATGTGGGTGGCTTGTTCCACAGGTACTTTACCAACTGAGCTATCTTCCCCAGCCCATGTTTTGGTTTTTTGAAGCCCACAGTTCAGGTTGACCTTGAGTATACTGTATCACTCTCCACCCTGCTTCACGAATCCTCCTCTACCTCTCAGAGTACAGAGATAACAGGTTTGCACCACCTCAATGTGATTTTATGTAGTGCTGGGGGTTGAACCCAGAATCTCGTGCAAGCTAGGCAAGCAGTCCATCAACTAAGCTACAACCCTCACCCACAATTTTGTGTCTTTTTACACTAGCAATAAGGAGCCCAAAAACATTTTCTTCACATTAGCATCCCAAAAATAGTAAGGAATAAACTTAACTGTGGAAAACTAGAGAACACTGAAAGAAATTAAAGAAGACCAAATAAATGGAAAGATTTCATATTCAAAGATTGCAAACTTTAATGTTCCTAAACATATTTGGAAATTCAATGAAGTCAAAATAATCAAAACAGTCTTGAAGACAAGAATCAAGTTGGAAGACTTTCTGAAATCACAATTTCTGATTTTAGCACTTACTATAAAGCTGTGGTAACACTATACTAAGGTAGTTGTATAAAGACAGACATACAGAAAAATTGAATAGAACGGAGATTCTGAGAACAGTGATGCCCATTCAAGGACAAAATGAGATTGAAACTTTATTTTAGGATAAATTCTTCCTGTATAGCTCTGGTAGCCTGGTAGACTACCTAGGTTGGTCTTGAATTTACAGTAATCCTTCTGCCTCCTAGATGCTGGGATTACAGATATGTGCCACCATGGTCAGCTAGAAGAGTCTTTTCTTTCTTTTTTAAAAATTAGATTTATATATTTTATGTGTGGGTGCTTTGCCTGGACGTGTGTATATAGACCATGTGTGTGTCTGGTGTCCACATAGATCAGAAGAGGGAATCAGATCTCCAGAACTGGAGCTATGGATGGTTGTGAACCACAATGGGGGGTTGTGAACCATGATGGGGGTGCTGAGAACCCAACCTTGGTCCTCCACAAGGGCAACAAGTGCTCTTAATCACTGAGCCACCACTCAAGCTCCTAGAGAGGCTATGAAAAGAGTCATTTCAGTGTGTGTGTGTGTGTGTGTGTGTGTGTGTGTGTGTGTGACACATATGCACATGCAGGAGCATACGTGTAGCAATAAGATCACGACTCTTGTGAGGTGGTTCTTTACCATGTGAGACCTGGGGCACTGAACTCCGGTTGGTACTGAACTTGGTAAAAATGCTTTACCCACTGAGTCGTCTTGCTGGACCAGAGGACTACATTTTATAGCTATGAAATGTTAGAGAGAAAGAGATGTAGATACTGGATGGTTTTCCTATGCACAGGTGACAAATTTTAGAATTAGACAAACAGGGCATTAAAGCTTTTAGCAGGACTTGGTGACACACACCCGTGAACCGAGCACCCAGGGGCTAAAGCAGACATGGTGACACACACCTGTGAATTTATCACCCAGGGGCTAAAGTAGTAGGATTATATGTTACAGGTCAGCCTGGGCTTTACAGCAAGATTCTGTCTCTAAAGAAGTAAGTAAACAATAAAAACAAACTTATGTGTATCAAAAAAATTGCTATCAATAAATGGAAATTAAGACAATGGATTGTATGGAGAAAGTTTCTGCAGATCATATCTATTTGACAGAGTTATAACACCTTGTGTCTAATAAAAATGTCTCACAATTAAATTACAAAAGGATAAACAACTCAACTGAAAAATGAATAAGGATATGGAGAAAGATTTCTCCATAGATGTATACAAATAGCTTCTTCACTCTAAGGGATCAGGTCTCTGGTTTCTGTGGGACCCAAAGGCATTGAAGGAACTAGACTTCTTCTCTAGAGGGCCCTGAGAGTCCCATGAGACTAGAACCCAGCTCCAGCAGAGGACCTGGGAGAAATACAGGGGCAGGCCTCCAGTCCAGTAGCCTTAGAGGCCAGTGCAGGGTATGAGCTTCAACCCCAGGCTGTTCTGGGTTCCCTAAGACACTGGGGCTTTGGTTCCAGTGGTCCCTATGGTCAGTGTGAGTGTGAGGTTTTGATTTCTGAGTCTCCAGTGCTCATTGAGGGCTGAGGGGAGTCTTTAATAGGCCTGTGGCTTTAACCTCAGCCTCCTGATAGTACATAGGCTTCAGTGAGTCTGATGTTTGATATCCTGTCCCCAGTGGGGCCAGAGGATTCAAGGGATAGTCAAGGTTTTTACTCCATCTGGTTGTCTTGTGGCTTAGTGTACAGCCCCATCTTTGGACCTGTTGGCACATAGTCAAGGTGAAATCACCTCAGCAATTCCATCCAACAATCAACAGCAAGCCCCAAGTGGATAGCCCTCTAGCAAGAGTTACAGAAAATAAAACATCCAGATAAGCTTGGAAAAAGGGGAAGTCAAAACTTAGAGACAATCCCCACTCCAATAGACATATAAAACAAAACAAAGAATATAATACAACCAACAGCCACAACCCATCCCCAATCAACCAGCTCCCCTATAAGGGAACCCAAAACTGCAGACAAAACTGATATATCTGAGAAAGAATTCAGAGCCTTTTTTTTGAGATAGGGTTTCTTTGTAGCTTTGGAGCCTGTCCTGGAACTCGCTCTTGTAGACCAGACTGGCCTCAACTCACAAAGATCTGCCTGCCTCTGGCTCCTGAGTGCTGGGAATAAAGGTATGCACCACCACCGCTGGGCCAGAGCCTTACTTTTTAAAAGAATTAATAATATACAGAAGATTAAAACAGATGCATGAGCTAATAAAATCTATCCAAGACCTTAACAATATAGTCTTCAAATGAATGAGACAGTCATTAAACTGGAGAAAGCATCCAAAATCTGGAGGAAAACTCAGTAAAGATATCAAAACAGTAAAGAAGAACCAAAATAGAGATACCTGAAATTAAGGAGATGATGAAATAAAAATCAACATAGATACCATCATTCAGATACCGTCATTAACACACAAGACCACATAGAAGGATGGATTTCAGGGATGGAGGACCAAGTAGAGACAAAAATACCAGCGATAAGATAAGGGAGTGGAGAACTGGAGGGATGGCATGGTGGTTAAGAGCACTGATTGCTCTTCCAGAGGACCAGGGTTCAATTCCCAGTGCCCACATCACAGCTCACAACTGTCTGTAACTCCAATTTCAGGGGACCTGACACAAATGGAAAAACGTCAGTGCACATTAAATAAAAATAAATTAAAAAAAATAAAAAAGTTAAGGGAGTGGAAACTAAGGAACATGAATGAATTTCCAAGTAATCTGGGATATATTTAAAAAGCCAATCATAATAATTCATGGTATAGAAGAAGGAACAAAGGTAAATCAAATGTAATAAACATACCATTTAATGGAATTATAGCAGAAAGCTTTCCAAACACAGAAGTAGACATTCAACCACAAGAGGTACATAGAACTTCAAATAGAGATGACCAGAGAAGATGACCAGAGCATCTCACATCATAGTCAGGGTGTCAAAAAGACCATGTAATGGGATTTCGTGCACACTTTCCCACCTCTATGCTGGGATTTTGTCTGGTATGAGCTCGTGCTGGTCTTGTTCATGCTGTCATAATCGCTATGAGTTTGTATGTGCAACTCTCCTGCTCCAGGGCAGACCCTACACACAGGAGCAGTCGGGCAACACAAACTGGACTCTGGGGAAGGCAGGAGTGGGAAAAGGGAAGAACTCGGTGTTGGGTGGGTAGGTGTTAGGTGTTAGGTTAGAACTCTGTGTTAGGTGGAGAGGGTGGAGATGGGAGGAGGGGTTGGGTGGTGAATATGGTCAGAGTACATCATATGAAATCCCCAGAAACTTAACAGAAATATTTCTGGGCATGGGAGCAAACACCATTTATCCCAGCACTCAGGAGGCAGAGGCAGGTGGATTGCTGTGAGTCCAGTCGACACAGCAAGTTCCATATAGTGAGACTCTGTCTCAAAACATACAAAAAAGAATGTAATGGCCAATTTTATGTGATGTGCATTTTATCTCTATAAAAAGTAAAAACTTAAATACAAAAATTGATAAGGATTCTAGAAGTCTCTTTTGTCCTCATATTTGACTTTAATACTCGATTTTCCTTGTTACAGAGGGAACTTTAATTCCCTAGAATTATCTGCATGAAAGGGTATCTCTTGCTCTAATGAAGTGACTCTCAGCACGCCACTGTGTAGCTTTAGGATTTGGGGCTGGTCATCAGAAAATCTAAGCCAGGATCCAAAGCTCTACTCCCCGTCCCCCAGGGAAAATGGATAAATAACACATCATGCCTACATAATAAACCTTGTATAAAAATTTCTTAGCGGCTAAGCTTGGAGTCTGGTTGGTAAATGCATTGAAGAGCTGGAAAGGTTTGTGCTCCTAAGGTGCATGGAGGCACCCCTTCCCAAAGACCTTGCTCCATTTGCCTCTGAGTGCTCATTGTATTATCCATATTTCTTCAACGAACTGGTCACTATAAGTAAATGTTTCCTGAGCTTTGTGAGAAGTCACAGAAAATATTGAACCCGAGGAGTGGGCTATGGAAAGAACTTGGGCTTGCAGCGGCATCTGAAGTGGAAAGTAGTCTTGTGTGGGCGCTTGAACTGGAGGGGAAAGTTATACTAACTCCAGGCAGCGTTAGAACTGAACTGCAGGACACCCGATCAGTGTGTCGAGAATTGGACGGAACGAGAAACTGCCTCCCCACATTTGGTGTCAGAATCCTGAAAAACTTAGGTGTGCTCCCTTAAAGGAGCCCCCCTCCCTGCAAACGGTAAGAGAGCTGCAGTCTGTCTCACCATTCTTAAGCACAGACACACACTCTGCCCACCAACTCACCTGACCATAGAAGGAGAGATGGTCAGTTACTGTAAAGTCATCAAACAAAATGTCATGCTGTGGGCACCAGCCCAGGCTCTTCCTAATGTAAACCATGTCTTTTGAGATGTCCCGTCCATGGACATATGCCTGTCCCTTTGAAGGAGAAATAAGACCTAGAACCAAACAGAAAAGACACCCAAAGGTCATCCTCAGGCGAGGCCGAGCAATCTCCCATAGACTCCCTCATCCTCCTGTGCGCCATCAGTCAGCAGCATCCTAGGAACGCTTCTATGTGTGTGTGTTCCTTCTGTGTACGACAGCGCTTGAGGACACGCAGGAGAAATCCTTCCTGCTTTAGAATTCCTGATTGGAATTTGAGCAATCCCAATCTGGTTAAATGAATTTAATAACATGGGTCTTTGTAAAGTAAATCACATGACTGCAGGGATTACAGTAAATTTGCTTAGTAAACATGGTGAAGACAAAA
This sequence comes from Ellobius talpinus, assembly GCA_001685095.1. Lineage (NCBI taxonomy): Eukaryota > Metazoa > Chordata > Mammalia > Rodentia > Cricetidae > Ellobius > Ellobius talpinus. Next base: position 5,761 of record LOJH01055892.1, on the reverse strand, counting down.
GCACTTTGGGAATCTAAGAGTTATAAAATATGATCCTCAAAGGCAAGGCCTGACTTTATTCTTATTGCCATTAAATATCATTTTCCTGAATGAATGAATGAATGAGTGAGTGACATTACTGACAAATGTATGCCAGTACGCAACTTGGCCACCTGAATCCCTACATACTATCCCTATTCTTGTTAGAAGACAAGAATGATACATTCTTATCACAAAAGGTTCAAAAAAGGAGGAAAAGGTATGACCAAAGAAACAGGCTGGAGAGATGGTCTAGTGGTTAAAATCACTTGTTATTAGAGGATTAGGGTTCAGTCCCCAGAACCCACACAGTGGCTTACAATGTCAGTCACTCAAGTTCCAGGAGATCTGGCACCCTCTTCTGGCCTCTGCAGGTACCAGGCACATACATGCATGCATGCAGGCAGGCAGGCAAAACACATACATAGAAAAAAATTTAAACTAGGTGGTGATGGTGGTGGTGCACGCCTGTAGTCCCAGCACTGGGAAAGCAGAGGGCAGGCAGATCTCTGTGAACTCTAGGCTAGCCTGGCTACAGAGCGAGTTACAGGACAGCTGGGGTTACACAGAGAAACCCTGTCTCAAACAAACAAGCAAAAAAGCAATCAACAAAATTTATTTTAAAAAAGAAATATATGTTGTTTAATATGTTCTACCATGAAAAGATAACTACAGTTACCATTTCAATACATCGCATTACATAATTTCATACACATTTTATGTTTATTTATACTTGCTGTGGTAGTGATAGATTGAATCTAGGGTCTCACATAGACTAGGCAAGAGTTTTACCAATGAGCTAGGCTCCTAACCCTATGCATTACTTTTATACTAAAATAGGAAAATATAAATTATGGGGGTTTTTTGTTATTGTTGTTTGTTTGGTTTGGTTTGGTTTTGGTTTTTGATTTTCCAAGACAAGGTTTCTCTGTGTAGCTCTGACTGTCCTGGAACTCAATCTGTAGACCAAGCTGGCCTCGAGCTTACAGAGATCTACTTGCCTTCTGTTTCCCCAGTGCTGAGATTAAAGGCGTGTGCCACCACTGACTATATGGCTAACTAATGTGGCTGTTTTGCATTCTGGTATTCAGGCAAGCTTGATTTATTAAAATACAAGTGAAATATCACTACAAACAAGTGCTCTTAAGAACGAGGCCATATCTCCAGCCCCCTGGGGTGGGGGACAACATTTTAGGAGGTTTTGATGCTGTCTTCTAAGGCAGATATACTTTGGCTGTGACTAATAAAGTATCCATAATTATCTGCAGAACGAAAGGTAAAGGACAAGGCTGAAGAGATAGCGCAGCATTTAAGAGCACATACTGCTTTTGCAGAGGACCTAAGTTCAGTTCCTATTACCTATAAGCCCCTCAAGTTAGGCAGGTGGCCAGGCCCCACTCTTGAGGACCTCTAACCACTAGGCTCTACCCACAGAACACTCTACCGGCTACAATGGCCTGACCCAGTTCCTCCAAATGTAGGGGGCCAACCCCTATCCTACAAAATAAAAATCCCAAACTCAGGGCTTGAAATCCAACCAATCCCTGAGCTCACTCCAATCTCAGGACTTGAAATCCCATCAATTTCCACCCTGGAAAGCTCCACCCCCAAAAATCCCTATATAAAGCCTGCCCCCCACCCTGTTCTTTGCTGATTCTCGACAGAGAAGAGGCAGCCACCCTCTTGTGTCTTTCCCAATAAATCTCTTGTGTAAAGTTTTTGTGTGGTGTGATTTTGTGGTATTCCTTGGCTCCTGACTGTGGGGAAGCCTTTACCCTCAGAGCTGTAGCACTTGCATTGGGGAAACCTATCCCCTCAGAACTGTAAGTGGCCCAATTAGTTGTAACCTCAGCTCCAAGAGATCCAAAATCTTCCCTGGCCTGTGTTGAGTTTTAATGAATATCTGAGTACATGCATGCTGAAGCCAGAGGTCATCCTAAAGAGTCATTCCTCAGGAACTGTCTACCTTGTTTTGTGGGACAAGCTCACTTACAGGAATTGGAGGCATGTTGATCAGGTTAGGCTGGCTGGTCAGTGAGCCCCAGGGATTCCCCTGTCTTCCTCCCCAGCGCTGGGATTGCCCTGGGTGCTGGGGTTGAACTAAGTCATTATGCTTGCATGGCGCTTGCTTACTTTACCACTGAGCTATCTGCCCAGCTCCTAACAACTCATCTGAAGACCCAACGAAGCTGTTTCCTACTGCACAAATTCTAATTGGTCTTAATAATAAAAACCCAGAGAAGCAGAGCAGCCAGACACTAGGTTTTTGGGTTTTTTTGTTTTTTTTTTCTTCGAGACAGGGTTTCGCTGTAGTTTTAGAGCCTGTCCTGGAACTAGCTCTTGTAGACCAGGCTGACCTCGAACTCCCAGAGATCCACCTGCCTCTGCCTCCCGAGTGCTGGGATTAGAGGCGTGTGCCCCCACTGCCCGGCCAGACACTAGTTTTACCGCTACAAAATCCTCAGAACCAAGGGGGTAAGACTGTCTCTACAAATCCTCGGACCAAATGCCTTGAACTCCTGTCTCCTCCTGCCTTATATGCGTCTCTCCACCCAGTCATATCCCTTTCTGTCCCCACCTCCCTAGTGCTGGGATTAAAGGTGTGTGACTCCCAAGTACTGGGATTAAAGGTGTGGACCACCACTGCCTGGTTCTGTTTTTCTTTTAGACTGGATCAATCTCCTGCAGCCCAGGGTGGCCTTGAACTCTCAGAAATCAGTCTGCCTCTGCCTCCTGAGTGCTGGGATTAAAGGTGTGCACCACCACTGCCTGGCCTCGATGGCTAACTAGTGGCTTAGCTCTGCCCTCTGATCTTCAGGCAAGCTTTATTTGTTAGATCAGAAACAAAATATCACCACAGTTTCCATTCCAGATACTGTTCATTAATCCATGAGTAAAACCACTCAAATACCATTTGTGCCAGGTGGCCCAACTCCAACTGCAAAAACCAAATCAGGGTACACTGAGCTCCAAAAGGGCCTGCTACAGTTATGCAGCTTAACAGTTCACCTAAAAAGACAAAGGATCCCCAACTCAAAATGTCAAGCTGCCTTTAAATGTCACTGTGCCCTCTGGAGGCCTGGAATGTTGCATCAGGTGCAGCACACACAGATGCACTCAGGTGAGAGACTCTCTAGAGCCCACTACTTGTGGGAGAGTCGCATCCCAGACATTGATCCTGGTGCTGGGAAAGAATTCAGCCATTCATCTTACAGCCTGAGTTCTTCAGAAAGAACACACTGGACCAAACTTCTCATTACAGGAAAGCCCACAAAACTCGGCTTGGTGTGGAAGAGCAGGAAGCAGAGCAATTGCTGCTGCCTTCCCACAGGCTTCCACATCAAAGGAAAATGGCAGCGGAGTAGAAATACTGAGACCAAATCCAGGGACTGGAGAGAAGGCTCAGAGGTTAAGAACACATACTGTTCTTATAGAGCACCCAAATTCAGTTCCCAGCTCACAATCACCTGTAACTCCAGCTTCAGTAGGTCTGATGTCCTCTCTAGCCTCTCAGGCAACTGAACTCACATGCACATACCTATGCAGACATACATGCATTCAAATAATTAAAGATAAATCATTTTTAAAGGTAAAAAGGTAGAGGACTGGGGAGGTAGATGGTAACATGCTTGCCATGCAGGCATGAGAACTGAGTCCAGTCCTCAGCTCCCATGTAACAGCAATGCTGGGGAGGCGGAGTTCAGCTAGCCAGTGAGCCTCAGGTCCCTGTGCCTGAGCCACACAACAAGGTGGGCAGCTCTGAGGAACGACACTTGAAGTTGACCTCTGCTTTCCATAAACACACATCCATACACCCACAGGCACTCACATACACACCCCAAGGGTAAAAAGCAACACTATTCTAGAGTAATTATAAAAAGTCTTTATGCTGGACAGTGGTGGCGCACACCTTTAATCCCAGCACCTGGGAGGCAGAGGCAGGTGTGGATCTCTGAGTATGAGGCCAGCCTGGTCTACAGAGTGACAGCTAGAGCTACACAGAGAAATCCTGTCTCCAAAAATCAAAAACAAAAAAAATAGAATAAAAAGAAAGTCTTTATGTAAATTTATAATAACAGAAGAACTAAATAACTTCAGAGAAAACCCAAACTTCACTAAGTAGAGAAACAAAGTCTATAACACATGATGTTTGGGGCTTTTCTGCCAAAAAAATATAGTATGGAGTTGGCACATACCTATAATCTTAGCACTTGGCACTTAAGGTCCTATCTGAAAAAAAAATTATGGTTGAAGCCCTTTGCTAGCCAATGTCCTGAGGAAGCAGCCAGACTTTGCTTCTCCACTGAGTATCTCCAGAGCTTATGAACACTGCTATATGAGCCCTAGCGGCATCTCTTTCACCAGGCTGGAATTAATTTGTGTGTGTGTGTGTGTTGTATCATTTTGTTAGAAGTCTGTGTTAGTGCTTCTACATTCATAGCTGGCATATTGACAGTATTTACAATTCAGCTATTTAGTCAATCAAAGTGAATGTGTATTCTGTGCAAACACATTGTTCTGACATTGTGGGTCCAGTAAACAGGACAGTTTCTTAGGGAATGAGACAGAAATAGCACACACATAAACACAGGCAAATAAATACGGACTTTGAGGAATCCTGGCCACAGACCAAATGAGCTATAATAGGAAGCACATGTGAGGTAAACAGACCCATGGCCTTCCTTGACAATCCAGCATCTGATTTGCCTCCTCGACACCTAGCCTAGGGTACAGAGGACTTGTTTTCCAGCAGTGAGAACTTCATGCACTTCTACTGGGGGAGACAGATTCCTCAACCTAACATGTTAGGAACGGCGTTCATCTGCAGAGGTCTGTCACCCCCGGAAATGTGAAGAGACTCACTGCTGGCTGACTGAGGTGCTGACAGCTCCCCAGTCCTGTGGGATTCTGTGTGTAGGAACAGTTTGGGTTTTTGGAGCTCCTTCAAAACGGGATATGCACCCTTCGATTTTGTCCATAGTTTTATACATGTTAAACTTCTAAAAAATGTTTCTTGGGTGAGGTTTTGAGTTTCATAGAATATCATTTTAATTGATAGGATGTGAAATATTTAAGCATAGAAATTATTCCAGATGGGTATTTCAGAATAACTCGCAGGATTCATTCTAAAAGTCCCTGTGGCAATCAAAATCCAAAGATGATGTTTTTGTTGAGAAGTTTGAGATGTTGAGAGACTAACAGTGCCTCACACTGAACAGGAAAGTGTTATCTAGAAAGAAATGTTTGAACTGAGTTCTGCAGACTGAAAGGGGCAAAGGTTTCCTTCTCTAGGTGCAGTTACTGAACTATAGCTATATACAACCAGACACTACAAAGATGGCACAATTTAATAGTAAAGTGTCAATGAAATTTAACAGAGAAGCCCTCTGCAGAACTGATCCACACAGGTACCTGTAAGAATGGAGCAGACCGTGGTTTTCCCTGCTCCGTTGTGTCCCAGGAGAACAGTAATCTGCCCCTTGTACAGGTTCAAGCTCAGATCCTTGACTGCTATGCATTTACTCCATCCCCTAGAAAACACCTGTAGGAAAGTCAGGTTGTGACAGCAGGGTAAGGCCACACAAAGAGTGTGACAAGCTTCATATCCAGAGCAACACCCTCTGAAAGTCCATCAAGCAGGGCAAGGGCTGGAGAGACGGTGCAGTGCTTAAGAACGCTGGCTGTGAATCTGGAAACAACCTAAATGCCTCTTGACTGAAGAATGGATAAGAAAAATGTGGTA
>LOJH01055891.1:0-11795 GCA_001685095.1 Ellobius talpinus | reverse complement strand
AAAAAAAAGAATTTAATATAAATGGAATCACAGAGTATACACTCTTTTGTTCCATATAATTATTTGGAGATTTGTCTATGTTGTTGGTTCTATCAATAACTCATTATATTTTATTGCTTTGTAGTACTGCTTTGAATACCTGTGGCACTAGAGACCATGAATGCTGCTATGGGTGCTCCAGTCCTCCACTATGCATATTCATTTCTCAGCTGCATCCTTTGTGAATAGTCTCTTCATTAAACTCATTTCCTTGATCCCATCTAGATGTTTTGTTGGTGACCAGGCATCACTTAAAAAGCACAGTGTTACAACTGTATACAAACCAAAACCATTTGTTCTCCAAAACCATTAATATTTTTTATATGCTCCGACTTAACCTGTTACTGCTGTTATAACATAATATTGATGCATAGAAAATTTGTAAAGAGCAAAACTTGGTCTTTCATGATTCTGGAACTTATAGAGTCAGAGTTCAAGGTTCCAGCATCAGGTAAAGGACTTCTGATATGGCCTTACAAGAATGAAGGCAGAAGGGCAAGACTTGGGAATCTGGGGACTCTTTGTGATTTTTTTAATAAAGCCCTGATCCCCTTCTGGAGGGACAATCTCTCTGGTCTAATTACTTCTTGTAGGCTCACATCTTCATACCAGAAACAGCTGAATTATGGAGGAGACACATTCAAGTCACAGAAACCATTATTTTGTCATTCTTCATTAAGTTCCCCTCAGACCAAAACAAACAAACAAACAAAAAAAGACAACCACTTTTTGAATTGCAAAAAGAAAAAGAAATGGAGAGATGAGAAATGAAATAGAAAATAGGTAGGGGTACAGTCTCAAATTTCTAAATCCATGATGTTCCTTAAATTTATGTAAGTGTTTTAAAGGTATTTTTTAATGTATGTGTGTGTTGTTTATGATGTGGGTATGCCTACAGGAGTGCAATATCCACAGAGGCCAGAAGAGGAAATCAGATCCCCTAGAACTGAAGTTACCTACATATGTAAGACACCATATGTGGAATCATCTTGAAAGAATGCTCAGAACTCTGAAACCATGGGCCATCTCTGTAGTCCTAAAGTTTGATTTATCTTTTTTAAATATTTATTTATTTATTATGTATACAGTATTCTCGGTATTATGTCTGCATGTATGCCTACAGGCCAGAAGAGGCACCAGATCTCATTACAGATAGTTGTGAGCCACCATGTGGTTGCTGGGAATTGAACTCAGGACCTTCAGAAGAGCCGGCAGTGCGCTTAACCACTGAGCCATCTCTCCAGCCCAAGTTTGATTTATCTTTGAAAGAGATATTGAATAATGGACATCAAGAAAGCAAAGCCCCATCTTGAAATATGCATAATGTGTTCCTTTCTAATCTTTTTCTCTTTGCTGCTGCTGACCCATTACTGCAATTTCAAGTCTAATTAAATTCTCAGATAATTTTTCTTTTCTTTCTTGTTACATCTAACTACATTTTTTTGCCAAGATTTTCCCTGAATATTGCTTGGAGATATTTTTATATGACTGAGTAAATCTGGCATCTGTAACACCTGTACTCCCTGCAGTTCCCATTGTTGGTGAGCTTGCTTCCAGCAGAAAGCTAGAACTTGAAGAAAGCAAACCGAGTTTCAGCACAGAAATTGGTCATTATGATGGCGTTCTTTGACATCCAGGGCCAGCCTAGCTTCTAAATATAATTGAAAATCAAGGGGTTTACCATTGAAAGAAAGGCATTTGACAGCTAATGGAGGGCAACAGTCACTTGCAGAATATTCACAGGACCTAATAAGGAAAATAGTGGGGTGTTCAGTCCCCACCTCTGGGCAGATTCTGAAGCCTGCCCTGTTAAGGCTCAATTAAGATGAGAAAGATCAAGTAACTTTGCAGGAAGAATATAATTCCTGCAATAAGAAATGTCAAATGTGGCCATTTTAGCTGTTCTGAGTGACGGCCTTGTTATTTCTGAGGGTTTTAAGGGTAGTATTTGTCAATGGCAGTATGGCAGACTTTTCAAAGTAATTAACTCTGTGTCCAAAAATAACCGAAATTGTTTAACTACTGGTGTATGAGGCACCATGGGAGAGATGTTCCATTTTCTTTGGAAATAAATCTGATTCCTTCAGTGTCTCAATTTATTTCTTCAGGAACCATGTTATTGTCTTGTAAAATGGCCCACCCCTCCCATTATCTCCTACGTAGCAGTTAGCTGGGGAGAAAACAGTTATATTGATATATGAAGTTGCAGGCAGATGCCAAGCTAATTGATCTGGGTAGGTTAAATGGGAGAAAATACTTCCCAGAATCAATAGAGGTGCTAATTCAGCTAATTGTTGGATACTCTTTCTTTTTTAAGTGAGTGATTTTCTCAATTACTGTTTATCACATCAATTTTTTTGTCCTGAGTTTATCAGTTTTTAACTTTACCAAACATTCTAAGACATTGGTTTTCAATCTGTCTTATTCTCCAAGTTTTTGTTGCCATTCCCACAATAGGTGCTTTTCATAAATATAGTGACATTCAGTACAAAACTAGACTTAGTCTTTTTCTAAAATGACTTTAGCACAGGCAATTTTCTACAAATGGCAGTAGAAACAAGATTCTCCCATCTTCCTCAAGTTGATACAGCAATAAAGGAAAGCCTAAGCATATTATTTCAGGTTATCAAGGTAACCAGTAAACAATTAAAACTTTCCATAGTTACTTTTCTTTTCCCTGTGACAAAAATTCCTGACAGAAACAATTGAATAGAAAGAGTGTTTGCTTCGGCTCTCAGTTTCCATGGGAGCTTGATTCATTGTAGTGGGAAAGCCAAGGGGGAGATCATGCAAACAAGAGCTTGTAGTGGAGGAACCTCCCTTTCGGTAAAGCATCGAGTGGTCTGGAACCAAGCGCCAGGCACCAGGATAACTCTCCTAGACCTTCCTTTAGTGATACCATCCTGTCAGACAGGACCACCTGTCAAAAGACTCCACAGCCTTCAAAACAATCACTACCAGGACTGAAGATATAAATCCACAGTTATGAGTGCTTGTTCCTCTTGCAGAAAAATAAAATGGAGCATAATTTCCAGCATAGATGATTGGACAACTGCCTGTGATTCCAGCTCAAGAAATCTAATGCCTTCTTATTATTTTTACAGGCAACTGCACAAACATGCCCAAACACACGTACGTATAAATAAAAAAATATTTGACCCAGAAAAAAATAGTGCATGTTGTATTTCATATGTGAATCCTAGCTTTGAATCTCTAGATGTGTGTCTTTATTTTTTTATTTTCTCCTTTTATTATTTTTTCCTCCAACACAATCTGAATACAGTTTTCTTTCCCTCTACCACCCTCACTTCTACCCCACCTCCTCTCCCATCTGGATCCACTCCCTTTTTTTTCTCATTAGAAAAAAAGCAAGCTTCTAAGAGATAACAACAAAACTTAACAGAATAAATTTAAGATAAAATTAAAAACAACATACCAAAATTGGACAAGCCAACAGAAAACTAAAAGACCCCCAAGAGCAGGCCCATTAGGAGTCTCATAAAAGTACTCATCTAAGAAGTACACCTAAAAATGTATATACAAAGAACGTAGTGCAGACCTCTGTAGGCCCTGTGATTGCTACTTCAGACTTGTGATTTTATATAAGCTTTGTTCAGTTGTTTGAGAGGACTTTGTCCTCCTGACATCCTCTGTCCCCTGTCTCCCCCATTCCTTCTGCCTCCACTTCTGTAGGATTCCCTGATCTCTGAAGAGAGGGATTTGATAGAGATATTTTAGATATGTGTCCTTGAAACTGAGTACTTGAAGAAGTCAGGAAACCCAAGAGTAGGCATAAAGAGATTTCAAGAGGTGGTCATGACAGAACACAAGAGTAATTAAGAGGGAAATTAAAATAATGGGGCAAGAAGGATCAAGTGAGTAGGAACACAAGGATAACTAATGATGCTAAGAGCTGCTGGTAGCAACTAAAGACCTTTAAAAAGCCATATAGAAACCTACTATTGTAAAAGCTTCTTAAAATATAAACATACACATATTTTAACAGAGTTTAAATGAAGTTACCCTATATGAGGGACAATACCTCTTCTAGATGTGACAGGCTATAAAACATAAAATTCAATGTCACGTAAAAGTAATTCCCCTTTGTTGGTCAGAAGGTCCCATGGGCCCATAAAGCAATACAGGTTGTTGCCATTACTCTCAACTCCTTGTTAGAATTTAGTAGCAAGATTTTATTGCTGAAGACTCATCTATTTAAATCATAGAATGTAGAGATATCAAGCTGGTGCTGCCCTAAAAGCTTTATCCCTGCTGTTAACTTTACAGTACTAGAAGGTGCTATGTAAGCTAATAGAGAGAAAGGTAATTAATAGTATTATACGACTGTGAACCCAGCCAGCTACAATATTTACTGACCTGGAAAGATATGTTCACTAGGCATTAGTGGCATGAATGTTAAGGTAGTTTCCAACAACTTTTTGATTAGATTTAAAGCTGCTCTGTAAAACATAACTCATGTCTGGTACCACTAGCTGGGCAAAAAAAAAACCATGTCTGGATAAGTTGCAGGTCCTAAGGGAACACCTACAACTATTGTTCTGCTAAATGTACACAGTATAAAACTATCTCTAAATACTTGTCCTTACTCATAGATTAGTGGAAAGTTCATTCTTCTTCTATTTCTAAAAGATAGTAATTAATACAGAAATTCACACTGGTCAAAGTGCAGAGAATAAGAAACTGGAGTACTCATGCCCCCCAAATGAGGCATCTATATCTTACTTTCTTCCCCCAGAACTCAGGGGTCATTGAGGAACCAGAAAGAAGGCAGTGAAGGACTGCTTCAAAAACAGAATTTTCCAAATATGACATGGATGTTACATGCAAGAATTCACAGTGCCTATGAAAATATACAAAAGACCTGCACAGGATCAAGCCAGCCAAAATATCATGCATGGAAAAGGAATCTGAAGGAGCTGAGGCGATATGGGCAAATGATTGCTACTGAGAGAAGGGAGCGTCAAGTCTTCAGCTGTTGCCTTTAATAGGTTCTAGTGGGAGACCTACACCTGTGCCCATACTGGAAGCACTAAGTAGGCTTGGTGGTTAAAAAAAAGAACACATTAAGTTGGGAGGGTTAGAGTGATGGATAGAGTACAGGAAGAGATGGGGAGAGAGAACAAAGGTAGATTTGGTTAAAAAATACACCATATTCACACTTAAAATTTTCAAATATTTTGTCTTTTAATTCAGAAAAATAATAGCCTAACTGGAGGACAAAGTATTCAAAATATGTATCTATTGGGCCTAAATGGGGTATCTATATGTCAGTTTCTTCAGATTCATACAGTAACACTACTGTAGTTTAAAATTGATAGGAGCATGAAGAAGGAGTGAGTAGTTGCCTAACTTGTCAGATACCAGAGATACATACACAGGGCTATCACATGATATGTTATGTAAAATGAATGGACAGACACATGGTCCATGATGGATACAAAGAGTGTAAGGGAGAAAGAATAAAGAGCAAGAAAAGGGAGTTTTCAGTCCTTCCTTATAAAGTTCTGTAGCATAACAATTTCCAAAATAATATTAATCAGTGATAAACAGAAAAGAGTATTGAGTTTCTAATGGAATAGTGAATGAGTGAAAACAAAAAATGATCCAACAGCATAAGGGCAGGAAGAACCAAGGAGATCAAGTCTTACTTTACATGTGATAAACTAAGAGACAGTTGCATAACAGAGATTACTATAACTCAAAATTGATAAAGAGATGTATATCCAATCATTATATATGCCATTTCCTTGTAATAACACTTAGAAAGTTCCTGCCAGGCCCCACCCTTACAAATCTCTCAAACCTGTCCACTCATGAATGACTGAAATTTTCCCAAAGTGATAAGTCATTTAGTCCAAAATGAAGGATACCCTAGGGGGAACTTTACACATTAACTCAGGCTCTGCTTGAGTAAATTTGACCTAATTTGGAACAAAGGTTTAAGTGTCTGAGATTAGAATAGTACAAAATTCTTGCTGGTGGCATGGAAGCTCCTTCAACATGATCTCTGAGAGGGATGATTGAAGGCTCCCACTCAGATACTTCACACCATTATCATTTCCTGCTGTGGCCCTGCTGGTTCTGATCTCTCATTGGCTTTCTTCTTTCCTTCTGTGCAACGGTCAATGATGTAGTTGTTTTGTGGTTGAAATCAAAATTGTCAAAATTGGATTGACAAATATTCGTTGTCACGTTTTGGCTGAAGTTTTTGGCAGTTCTCCCTGCTGGAGGGCTCACAGTCATATCAGAATAGGAGTGGGAAACTTGGATCAACTCCGGTGCTGATGGAAAACGTAAGAAAGAGAAGAGATTCTCCAGGTTGTCCCAAAAGAAGCTCACTGGTTAAAAATAAATCTGCAAAAGCATCATGACACTTGAAGACTCTCCCTGGGAGAATGACTGGCCATCATTGACACTGCCACTACTGTTGCTGCCACCAGCAATACCAGCAGCAGCAGCACCATCACCATCAGTACCCTTAAACTGCTTGAGAGTTAGAACAACTGTTTCATTTCTCCAGTTATCAGTACATTCTTACGGAAAGTGAGAATGCAGAACTTTATTTTGTTTACCTTGTAGAAAAAAAGAGACATAAATGTGGGAAACAGACATAGATACTCAGAAAAGCCATCAGGGACCACATCATAAAGACGCATGGCACCAGAAATTATTCCAATATCATCTTTTTGAGGTCAGAGATCCCAGAGAGGATTCTATGTACTATTACACATCACAGGCATTATTATGTGTCTTAGGTGTGTATAGCTAAGCAAACAGGACAAAAACAGTCAAAAATTTACTCTGATGATACAGCTGATTCCAGAAGGTAGAATATTATTAGGAGGGAATATGGACAGGTAGCACTATGTTTTCAGAGAACAGAATCTTTTTTTAATTTGTTTTTTATTGAGATCTACATTTTTCTCTGCTTCCCTCCCTGACTCTCACCTTCCCTTCTCCCCTCCCCCAAAGTCTCCATGCTCCCAATTTACTCAGGAGATCTTGGTTTTTTTCTACTTCCCATATAGATTAGATCTATGTATGTCTCTTTTAGGGTCCTCATTGTTGGCTAGGTTCTCTGGGATTGTGATTTGTGGGCTGGTTGTCTTTGCTTTATGTTTAAAAACCACTTATGAGTAAGTACATGTGATAATTGTCTTTATGGGTCTGGGTTACTTCACTCAAAATTATGTTTTCTAGCTCCATCCATTTGCCTACAAAATTCAAGATGTCATTACTTTTTTCTGTGTAGTACTCCATTGTGTAAATGTGCCACATTTTCCTTATTCATTTTTTGGGCAAAGGGCATTAGGTTGTTTCCAGGATTTTTAATGGAGATTCTAGTATAAAATTGTGAATAAGAAACTTCAGTTGAGCCTTGAAAGTCAGGCTAAGCTCATGTAGAGAAAAGATCGCTGAAGACAGGGCCAAAATATAATTAGCAAATTCATCAAACATTTAAACATGGTTTGATATGATAATCTAGGATCCCTTAGGTGTTCATGCTTAGTTTTTCCTCACAGATTCTCTTAGAGGTAATTGCAAATTGTTGCTAAGGATTGCTGGGTAATAGCTCAACACGGATAAATCTAAACAATGATTGCAAAGATAGGATGCCAACAAGAATAAAGCCTCAAATTGGGGCAAAAGAAAATACTGATGAATAAAAGGACATAAAACACATAAAGTTACTGGAAAATTTTGGATAGAAAAATAAACAAAGTATAACAGATGAAGAATGATGACAAAGGTGTATTGCCACCCAGGTTCACATGGGTTGATCAGAACTCCAGAATACTAATGATAAAACAAGAGCTTTGACCTAAAATGCACCCCACTAAGGAGTCAGATAATCTTCAGCAACATAATCACCATCTTACTATGGCAATCTGTTTTTTTGATTTTTTTTTACCTTCTCTAGCCTACTCCACCATGGTACTAGATGAAGATCAGTGGAAAATGTGCAACATCATTTAGGAATACAAAATGTGTGTCAGGTAGAGCATTTGAATGTCCTTCTAGTAAATACTGTGCATTAATCAGCCTCTGAAAATAGTGATCTAAAGATAAGTAAGACTTGTTCTCTACAAAGAATTCATAAGCCAGCAATAGAGGCAAGATGTGGTAATGAATTCACTGTCAAATATTAGGAAGGTGTGACAAGCAAGCATATTTGAAAAGCATGCAATGGCTAACTCTATCAAGGCAGGTCAACAAAGCATCATGAGTGGAAAATACAGGAGTCATTTTGGGTTTTATTAGTTATTTTAAGAGATAAGAAGAAATAAATGACAAGAATGTTTTGGAGTGCAGCTTTTATGTTCCTAATTTAGTGTCGAGGGAACAATGTATTTGCTAATGTCCAACTTCCTTTCTCTGATATTCTAATTGAGTCCAAAATTATATCTGTGACACTAAATCACGACCCATAATACTTTGGTGAAACTGGGGAAAGGTGGACTATTTGAGGCTCCATTGTTTGAACAGAACAGACAGGCCAATTTTGTTTTGGAAAAAAAATCAAGAGGTAGAAGCTTAAGAAAGGTCATATACTATGGGGCTGCAGATGGAAATCCTGCCTCTGCAGTTACAAGACACAGTTATTACACTTAAGCCTCCTCATTCCCTTGACATTATTAGCTAAGACAGCTGTATCAAACATCTTGATACACAGCTTTATTTCATGGGGTAGATCACCTGTTAAACCAAGAGCAATATCATTGTCTTTTTGTGGCATTTCCAAATGGTTTCCTGTCTCTGAAATGTTTCCTGGGTTTTCATCCCCTCACAGTCAGAACACACACCATACATCTTGCTGTATGGCTAGATTCTATTTTTTGTAGCCTTGTATGTCATCACTGTACTTTTCTGGGAAGAGGTACATACTTGTGACCATGTATGACTTCAGTATCCAAGCTCTTGTAAACATATGTTGGTGAGCAGAGTCAATCAGCTCCTTACAAAGCCTACACCTGTATGGGCATTTCCCCCATCTACCCACAAAAGTGTTCTTTAATCTATTTTGTTCTAGTGGGAAATGGTTATCCTAAAGGAGTAAGTCACAAAACAATCCCACACCAGTTTGGAATTATGATTAATGAAAGGGTTATTTATTTAAAGGAAAAACTTACAGATCACTGTCCTAGACAACAACCTTCTGCACGACCAAGAAGAGTCTGGTAGCCAGAAGTGGAGTCCGAAGCAAGAGAGGGAGCACACAGCTACCGCTGCATTTTCAAGCCAAAGAGACCATGCCCAAGTGAGCTGGTATCTTAAAGGCTATTGGCTGAAGGAGTGGAAGGAGCTCCAGCAGCATTACCCTTTCTGAGAGATGACGGCAAATCACTATTTATGATATGGGTGGTAAACTAAAATTTAAACACTTTCATTTGGCTTATGAGATAGGCTAATTTTTGCATAGAAATTTCCATTATTTAATTATACCTTTCTTACCACAATTAATTTACTGAGTAAAAATGAGTACCATTCCCACATTTCCTGTGCTATGGATTTATTTCAGTCCAATAGTGTTGTCATGTTGTCAAAAGGGGGACAAGTCACCTCTAAAGATTAATATTCTTAAAACTTCACAATAGTCTGTTTTTCCTTTTAATTCTGGCACTCAGACTCAGGGCCCGTGTCATTTAGGTAAGCCCTCTACCACTGACCTCTGCCCCCAACCATAGGACAAGCACATGCTAGACTTGAATTCATTATGATATTTCTGCCTCCTAAATTGTAGGATTAAAAGAGTTTGCTACCATACCTGGTATCAATTAAGTGGCTTTTGTTTGTTTGTTTGTTTTGTCGTTTTTTATTGAATCCTAAGTATACAACTGAAAACCCAAAGTGGAGTAATTATACCAACCACAACACTGTTCTCTGTTTCCTTGTGAATGGTAACCTCAAAAGTAGAGTCTAACAAGATGTTTGATACAGCATAAGTCTTAAGAAACTGAAATATCTTTTAGGTTTTACAAAATTTCCAAATGATCAAGGCCCTACAGGCACAGTGGCCACATGGTTTAGGGTTTCATTGTCTGTTCTTGCGTTTCCTTCTTCTCTAAAAGCACACTAATATGCTGCTCTTGGACAGCAACAAAATAGCAGAAATCAAGGCACAATGGCATTGAGATGGGAATCTGGATCTAAGAGGGGCTCTGAAGTTGGTCATTCACCTCCACTCCCACAGCCAGTCTGTTGAAGGGCCAGACCAGCCCCCCTCCCCAGCTTTCTGCCTGTTGGCAACCAGCCACCTGGAGTCTGTTCAAATGAACAAGCTGCCTTTTCTTCCTACATATTGGTTTCTCCTCCATTTGAAAACAAAACTCTTCCCCATCTGCTTGCTTCTGGGATCACCATAATTGCATGGAGGATAATTGGCGGCAACTCAATCTGAGGAAAACCCTGTTGATTCGAAACACAGTTTCAATAAACGTTTGTGTTTCATCGTTTTTGCTAAATGGAGCCTGTGTCTCAGCCAGCTCTGTAAATGCAGGAGTTGAAATTAACCAGAGGCATATGAGGAGGAGGAGAAGTATGCAACAATACTGTCATGAACCCTTTGTTTCTAAGAATTCTCTGCTATCCGGGGACCCAATGACTTGTCTGGATTGTTCCCCAATCCATAAAGCACCAAAGTAAATGATGCCGGAAGAAAGCCCTTTAATCCAACAAGACTGGCAAGCAGAGGGTCATTTTTTAACTCTATGTACTAAGGCATGGCTTCATCTGATAACTTATCTGGTCAACTCCCATGAAACAAAAGAGACCATGGCCTTCATACTTTGCACACTTACTTTCTGACACTGTCACTGACGACTATGAAAGAGACCGACCCCTTGAGCTCGTGCAAATCTGTGAACAGTGTCATGTCAAAGGACAAATCAATCATCTATACACCTGGGTTTGAATCCTGCCTCTGACACAGTCCATGTGACCTTGACATATCCTATAATGTCATTTTTACTAAGTGTCTCATCTCTACCACGAGAGTTAACATTATTTCTAATTCTCTGGGATATAGTGAATGACATCACTGTTGTTCACCTCAGATGAGCAGCTGATGCATGACAGACTCTGGAAAACGTGGCTCTTACTCCTAAGTTGGTGTTCATTCAGTCAACCATTACTTAGCGTTAATTGTCTGTCAGACAGTGAATTATGTACTAGAAATATAACAAAGAAAATGTAGACCAGGTTTTCTTCCTTATGAATCTCAGAGACTTGTGAGAGAGATAAACAATAAAGACATGAATTCAAAACCTAACAGAGACTATGATAAAAATAAAACCAAAAACACCAGTAGAGCGAAGATAGGGATACTTTGACTTCAGGCTGGTTATTCTGAAGAGAAATTGGCTGAGCTGCCACCTGAACACTTCAGCATATGGAAGAGCAGGCATAAAAGTGAGAATTGAGAATGTTCCTGATATATTCAAGAAGGAAAACCAAAAATGTGAAGCTGTGGGATAATGAACAAGGTTGGTAGAGACAAGAAATTAAGTCAGAGGGCTTGCTTGTAAGACAGTGTGGCTCAAGGTTAGTGTTTCTTTTGTTCCATTGATGCTCTGGATAGAGGTGTTGTGTGAGTCAAATGTTTGGGTAGTCTGGCTAATCTGAGAAGAGAATGTAATGAGCAAGGGCAGGGGCTCACCCACAGGAGGCTAGTGGAATGGTTCTGTTGAGAGAGAATAGAGATTTGGACTACAGTGATGTCAGTGGAGATGGGGGGG
>LOJH01055888.1:0-11795 GCA_001685095.1 Ellobius talpinus | reverse complement strand
GTCATGTTGGTTTTCAGATTGTTGGAAGAATTCTTGCATTGGTGCCTGCCCATCGCTTCCTACAAATACTCTCCAATGGATCTTCTGGTACAGGGTCAGGGCCCCTTTATGGCCTGGGCCCTCACAGACAAAGCAGACTAAAGGCCTACCTTGCTGCAGGCAGGCTATTAAAACAAAGGAACTCCTGCCTGGTTGAACTCACCACCCAGTCCCAGTGCCCAAACAGGCTGAGCTGGGTGATCAATGGCCTGGAAGAAGGGAAGGGAGGAGGTGCCTGAATGCAAACTGTGATGGGGTAGGAAGCCAGGGGCAGTAGCCGGGGTTAGGAGCCCCTGCAGAATGAGCAGGAATTTAGGGGATTGCGGGATGTCTGAACCCTGTTTCCAAGGATCAGGAATGTACTCACCCCTCCAATGGATCTTCTGGTAGAGTATCAGGGCCCCTTTTTGGCCAAGGGACCTCACTGACAAAGGGTCTACTTTGCTGCTGGCAGGCTATAGAAACAAAGGAACTCCGCCACCTGGTTGAACTCACAGCCAGGTCCCAGTGTCCAAACAGGCTGAGCTGGGGTCAGGATCTTATAAAAACATCAGGTTAATAGCAAACATTTTAGAGATATACAGAAAAAGCCAACTAAAATGTTTTAATACTATAGGCTCTTTTTATGACAATGAGAAATATCTGCTCCTGGCATTACCAATCTCCATCAGAGAAGATGATTGATGTCAAAGAAACTCCATATTGAGTTTACTTTCTTTGTGGCAAAAGTTAGCCACTGGGCAATAAAGTGTCCTTGCCTCAACTGCTTACAGTATGCTGTCTGAATTGGACAATCAGGACACAAAAGAGTGTCTGCCAAACCTTGCTAAGACATGATGGGAGAGTTGTTCAGAAATCCTGCATTATAGAAATGTCTGTAGAATAATCTAGGCATGTAGGTCAAAGATGGATGCCCCAAAGTTACAAAGGATCTTTGCTTGATTATCCAGGTTGCCAGCTGTTTCTGTTATTTCTCACAATTTTGGAAATCACTTGTTTTCACTGCCTGTTTACTCAGTTAATATTATTTCCTCCTGTGTATCCAAGGGAGTTGAAGACTAGATAGTTATAATTATAACTTTCCTTGTTTGCCAGACTCAGAAAGGAAGCTCACAAAAGGGGTGTAAAGTGCATAAAGTTCAGAGAAATCAAAAGACAGTTTTGGGTGGTAATGCAAGTTATTGAATTAGTTTCAAGACTTTGGGCTCACCAAGATGGATAGATATGGAGCATTTTTTTCTGAATTTGTTGAATGCAAACCGACTAGATATTGTTGATATATTTATTGCCCATATATGCTATATACAGTTATTGTATGTAGTTTTTCTTGTATTAGTTATAACCTTTGTTATGCTAGACAAAAATGAGAAATATGGTGATATTTTGCTTGTGATATAAGAAATAAATCTTGTCTGAAGGTCAGAATGTAGAACTAAGATTGATGCAGTTTAAAAGAGAAACAGATCCAGATAGTGATGAACACACCTTTAATTCCAGTATGTGGGAGCCACATGGCCTTTAGTCACACTTCACATCACTAGGAATATGGAGATAGAATGGCTGGGTAGAAAGAGGAATAAATGACTGGAGGAGACAAGAGCTCAAGGTATCCAGTCTGAGGATTTGTGGAGACAGAATCTTGCCCCGTTTGCTCTGAGGATTCAACAGAGGTAAAAAGTTTCTCTAATGGATGACTTCTTAATTTTTCTGATCCTTCAGCATTTACTCTGATATCTGACTCCAGGTTTTATTATAAAGACCAATTAAAATTTAAGCTACAATGATGATAAAGCACATTAATTCTAGTTTAGTATTAGCACAATTATGAGTCTGGAATGTGGATGAGATTCCAGATCTTGGAATCTTTGGAAAACTCTATATCATATTTTATTATATTATTATATTATATTATTTCTACTACTTTTCATGTTAGGTGAAGTTGTCAGTCATCAGAGATAATTATTTCCATGTTTAATGTTCACTTGAATTATTTAAGATCACAGAACTTTCATGACTTTTATTCTGATGTTGCCTTTCTTGAAAACACTTTCTCTAAAATTTAAGTTATCATGGATATATGATTACTTTTTCCCTTGTTCATTTTAAACTGTCATCCTGTTCACACCCACCTCAGAATAATTTTGTGTTCAAGCACACAGGAGCTTAGGGCCTGGGAGACTTTTGCCCTTAAATTTTTGATTCTGTTTAGGTTGAACTAAGAAGTTGTGAAATCCCAATCAAAACCCTTGAAGATGTATTCACAAAAATTGGGAGGCCAATTCTAATATTTACACAAATTTTTAAAGTAGCTAAAACTACTTTGAAGAAGAATGATCCAAGGATTTATAGAGTATGATTTTAAATATGCACTTATTAATATAACCACTGTGGAGCTCAGGAAACAGTAATAATTGAAATACAGAAATTTTCATCATAGACTGACTACATATCTACATTTTTGTAAAATGTACCGTTAAAAGAAAAATGACTTTTTAAACCAATTATAGTGAAACAATTAGATGTCTATATATATAAAAATATCTAAGTTTGGTATTTTGAACAATTTTATAAATAAAATTAAAATCCTTTATAAAACTTCACATAAAACTTAACACTGTATTAGAAAAAAGTTAAAATAAATGTCTCTGTAATTAGAAATGATGAATCTCAACTTGATTTTATCACAAGCCTTGACCCTGAAATTGATCACTTGGATCAAACCATTCTAAGTTAGTTTTAAGCATAGAAACAACATGATATTGAAAAACTGTAAAGAAAAATTTAAACCCATCAAGGCCTTCAAATAAAGTTTACTTGCACTGTGATCAATCTGTCCACTCTTGTACAGGGACAAAAGAGCAAAGATGCTTTATTTATACTTGACTACTAATGTCACAGAATCCAACAGGTTCTTGTATATATTTCTAATTTTTCTCTCAGAAGTGAACATTCAGTCCAAACCCTAGATACTTGTAAGTTCATGCAGATTATACTCTATTTTATTCTACTTTTAGAAAACCAGGAAGAAGTGATGCTATAGGTTGTGGGTAAGAATATGTTTGCTATACTTTTTAATACTGTTTGGGGTTCCTTGTTGATGTGTATTATCAAGCAATATCCATGTGTGTCTGACCTCAATCCCTAGGAATCTGAGACTGATGGATACTGAGGCTTTACTGTAAGTAGAATTGCTGGTTTTCCTGGTGCATCAAATTCTACCCTGAAAAATAGGGAAAGCACCTAACAAAATCTTACTTTTACCTTGCTGGATAGGATCAAGTATCCCTAGGCATGATATTAAAAATAACCACCTTCTAAAAATTTAAGTAAAATTATTATTGTTAACATTAGTCTTTTTTATCTGTGTGAATTCCTCAAGGCCAATTCCTCATCGAAGTTTTATCCTACCCATTTTTAATGGTAGACACCCAGCTATAATGTCTACAGCAATGTCACATTGTGCATGTGTATACATCCATGTGCATGTATTCTAGTGATAAAAATTTGAAACAGTCATATATATATATATATATATATAAATTGAGGTTCAAGGAGAATTATAATTTCAAATAATTGAAAGAAAATATGTATATTTGCACATTTTTATCACTCATATTAAAGCTTATTGCATTCTAAATCTTAGAGAATGGAGAGGGAAATAGTGTGATAACATAGCTGTATCCTTTTAATAACTGTATACAATGAATTAGTGAGGTGACACAGCGGATAAAGGCACTTTGTGCCAGCCCTGATCACCAGAATTCTGCCTCTGGGTTTTACACTGTGGAGGGAGCAAACTGACTCCCACAAACTTTCTTCCAATTTCAACACCTGTGATATGACATATAAGCACAGGTGCATACATTCATGCATATGTGTGTGAGTACATGCATGCACACACACATACACAACTGTAATTTTAAGTGGTTAAAAACAATTGGTTCTATGATTATCTGTCTTGTTGAATGACTTATTTGATAATATCCTGTTAACTCTTAAATAGTGATAATTCATCCTGGGTTTTAGGACTCAACCTTTTACTTAAAATTTGCTATTGAGGTAACATGAGTTCTGGTATGACCAGAGCAAGGTCAATTCTGAATTCATGTTTTGGCATTTTAATATCATTTTTCCTTTATTCTCAATGTCTGTATTTTATCTAAGGACTGGAAACATTCCCAGTTTTAGGAGACTGACATTCTATCCCTGAACCTGGAGTCCTGCTGTGTCTTCTGAGCTCTTCTTGATCACTTTCGGCAGGCTCACCAGGATCTATATTTGTTCTGAATGTGGGGTCCTTATAACATATTCTGTTTGTTCATTCATCTCTACTGAGCCATTAGGTATCACAATGTCAATGCTCAGGCCTCCCATCACACCTTGTTCTACTTACTTGCCTACTTGCTCCAAGCATCTGTAATTGAGCCCCATCTGCAGGCATACTAAATGCTAAACCAGATTTTATTGATTGTACTTTGTCTAGCATAGCTTCTGATTCTTCCCCCTGAATTACTGTTTGTATAACCTTTGTGAAATACCACAAGAATAGCTTAAACATTGCCCAAAACAATGGCCAAATATAAACATTGTGAAATGAATAGAAATATAGAGGAATTTTGATATTTTCCTCACTGTTTATACTTGGCCATTGTTTCCGAGAATTAGAAAAGGGGATGATTTTGCTCAGCTCCCGTGGAAAATAAATGTTGGATTATTTATTTGAAAAGAAATTCAATCAGTACACATTTAAAAGATATGAAATTAATCACCAAAAGTATGTAATGCTTAGGTTTTGGCTGTGAATAATATGACTACTTACAGAATGTTTCTAAAGGAGTACAGTCTAAGAGTTAAATTGTAAATTTAAGGGAACTGTTGAGTATGTTAGTGATATGGCCACACAGCAGCGCTCATATCCTATGTTCATTTTCTTCTCATTCGTAACATAGTTTGCTTATGAAAGAAAAGATAAAATCATGTAATTTTATTGCATCTTAATTAAATGAAATAATGAGATGGTTAATCACCTTCATTAATGATTCTGTTTCATAAAGTCAATATTGAGAACCATGGAGTTTCCAAGAATTGTGCAAGGAGATTAGGGAAAGCTCTGAAATATGTGTTTTCACTCAGTGTTTTCATGAATATCCTGGATTCCAAAAGCATAAACCAGTGTTGACAATGAATGCTTTACTTACATAATGTTTCACAAAACATTAAAGGATCAGGCATTATTGTTTTTCTTTGCTCCATTTCTTTTTATTTTTATGCTTTATAATTTTTGAAAGCATGTTAGACTTTAAAAATACTACAATGTGAGTAAAAGAAATTGTTTGATAGTTATATATAAACAATGTCCAAAATGAAAAATTGATATTGACAAAGTATGAATATTTAACCTACAGATGGTACTAGATTCTGGTAGTCATTTCACTGAGGAATCTTAGTGGCTTAGTATGAAGGCTAGAATCACATGCTATATTTAAGTCTCATTTCTCCATTTCTTTTTGCCTTAAATACTTTGATTTTTTTTGGTTTAAATAAAAATGGCCTGTATAGGCTCAGACATTTTAATGCTTAGTCATCATATAATAACACTACTTGGGAAGAATTAGTAGGTATGGCCTTATTGAAATGGATGTTGCCTTGCTGGAGGAAGTATGTCAGTGGGATGGTCTTTGAGGTTTCATAAGTCTAAGCCAGACCCAATGTCTCTCTTCTAGCAGCCTGTGTATTTGGATATTGAACTCTTAGCTACTTTTCAAATACCTTGTTTGCCTACATGCTGCTATACTTCCTACCATGATGATTGTGAGCTAAATCTATGAAACTATAAGCAAACCCCAATTAAATGTTTTCTTTTTTCTGAAATGTCAAGGTGATGGTGTCTCTGCACAGCCATAGAGAGTAACTAGGACAATATTGTAGAAATAGTGGATTGCTATTTTGTTAAAAGTCTCTAAATTTGAGTTTCCTGTATGTTCCTATGGTTAGATTTAAAATATCTTTTCTTTTGGGGGGTAGGGTGTGTTTTTGGTTGAGAATTGTATAGCAGTGAGGTACTCTTCTTATTGTTTCAGTTTGCTATCCTATCTCTACTACCTGATTACTACAATTCTGATGATATTAAATTTTGCTCACTTAGCCAATTATGTGTCTACTTTACTTACACTTAATACTTAATTGCTTTCTCCATAAACTATACCTGTGAGGACAACTTTGGGACCACACAAAGTGATTACTTCTTTTGAAATGTGAACAGAAATGCCTGTGATATGATGACTTGTAAGAGTGAATGAATGTGGGACATCTATGATTTTCAAGGAAATAATCCTTCCCAATTCCAGCATGAGGCCACTGCATCACTTTCACTGTGCAAATGCCACATGTTCTTATATGACATTCCAGACTTCTCATTCAGAACTTCTCTAATACCGGGTCTTTGCAAACACAGCCCACAAATGATTCTGATATTACAGAGAGGTTTCATTCTGTCCTGCTGTGTCTAACAGACTGTGAAATAGTGGCTGGTATAAACAATTAAAGGGAAAGAAAGAATATTTTTCCTACAGCTCCAAAGATTTCTTTGACTCCATTGCTTCTGGACTGGTGGTGAGACAAAGCATCAATGCAGTAGAAAAATTTAGAAGGGGAAGCTTTTTACCCAAGTGCAGAAAAGAAAACAGAGTCAGGAACAGACCTGGGACTGGGGGAAAGGATTTTCTCTGGGTTGTTACCAGAACTCCTTAAAATTGTGTCACTGTTTGGGCACCAAGTCTTTAACACAATGGCCCATAGGAACCATTTCATATTCAAATTCTGACTTTGGCAAGGTTTTTGTTTTTTGTATTTTATTTGTTAATTTTTTATTTGGTGGGGAGTGGGAGTTGTGTTTTCAAGAATTCTATGGTACAAGTCAAGGTCAGAAAGAGCAAAACCTTAATAAAGGACTTCTCCAGTATTTATGTGTGTTGATGTACATAGTACAAGTAAAAAACAATAGTCAGGGAAATAAGCAAAGGAATACAGCAGGAGTGTTTCTGTGTTATCTGTTGTTCAGTTTGGTGATAGCCCATCCCTCACACAGGCTGTTTTTCATAAGCACTTACCTCTATATAGAAAGTAGAGTTATTATTCAATGATTGTCAGTAGTGAGAAACGCATGGGTAGATAAAGAAAGTGGTTTTCCTTTTCCTGACAGTGTTTAAGGAGCTATTCCTTTTATCAGAGGATCTGGACTCTAATGAATGGATCCAGCTGTGCTTATCCATCTCCTGAAAAGGAGGCAAACCCAGGCCCAGTGTTCCTCGGCTAGCAGCCTGGACTCTTTTTTTTGTACTACTGTGTTCATAGTCATTTGTTCTCATGGGTAAACTATTTTCCCTCTTCCTTTACAGGCAGCAAGTTTGTCTAGTAGTCCTCAAATGAAGCCATGGAATGGCTCTATGTCAAAGGGACAGAAGTAAGCTTTCTCCTCCAGATCACCATCTGAATCTGTGCCCTCAGGATTCTGACTTTGCAAGATTGATCTGACTTTGCAAGACTGATCCCTTTTTCTCTATTTAAAACTAAACAAAATTTTTCATAATCTAAATTTCCATAAATTAAAATTAACTTGGAAATGTGAAACACTGATTCCATGTTTCAAAGTCAAGTATCAAGTTTATAGCAGTTTTCCCTCTCAGCATCTGTCTTTTCCTTTGGTACATATCTGTCTACTTCTAGCTTCCATTATTCTGTAGAATACTCCCCCTTCCTCACGTCAACTCCTTTTCTCTCCTTCCAGGCCCTGTCTTCTCTTCCAGTCTTTCAGGATCTCCTTTCCAAGTCCAAGTGTGAAAACAGCTGCTAACTGCTGCTGCTTCCAAATTGAGATGGGGCCACAATGCAAGCAAGAGGCCAAGACAAGAATCATTTTAAATCGAAAATGGCTTGGCAGGGTCTAATGCTCTGGGACCCATCTGTGAGGAAAGATCATTAATGTTAATCCAAGTGAGCTCACAGAGGGAAGAAGTAGAGCTGTGTTTTCTGAAGGAAATCGCTGTGCTAAGGGGCTGGTTTTACTTGACAGGGACAATGAGCAATGACTTGTCTGTGCTAAATAGAGACATGATTATCTATAACTGGTACATGGTTTTCCATAGTCCTTACTGCTCTGGAGCAGAGCAGCCCACAAGGATGCAGTGTCTGTGCCCAGACCAAGAAACTCAAGTGAAAAGTCTCCTAATGCCAAAGGCTGTGCCCTAGGATGGGGCAGGGATTTTTATTCAGATAAGGAATATAGTTGCTTACAAAGAACATAAGATTTAAGACTTCTTATGCAGTGTTAAAATTCTATCAGCTAATCACAATGATTTAATTTGTCATACTCTAATATTAAATAGGTAAGACTTTGAATCAGAGTGCCATATATGTAAGTTTTGACATAAACAAGAGTGACTTCATAATCTGTAGATTAAAGCATATTTTCATCTACATACAGTGGGGATAGCTGTATTTATCACCTAAAGTGGTCTGTAGTCAGTATTAATAATGAGGAATTAGATTTTAGTAATGTTCATTGTATGTCATAGGACCTATGAGGTTTGTATAATTGCAAATATTTTATGTGACCAAAAACACAAATGCTGATAATATGACTGTACTGGAAAAGGAATGGCATCTGAACATATTTATATGGCACAGAAGTTTAGCCTACACTAAACTTCACCATTTGCAGAAACACTGTGGTGTAGTACTGTCCAACTAACAGAATTCTGCAGAAGTATCTTAAGAAGTAAATGTGATGATTATAAGACTCCAATGTCCTCCCATACTATAGAATCAACTCCCTTACATAACACACACTCAGGTTATCCATTGGTTCAGAACATTAATAGAATTCTCCCTTGACAATGTGTTAAAATTGGAGCACAATTCATCTCATAACTGTAGTGTTATCCTTCTACCCACTCTAACAATGTAAACTACAGGTTGCAGTAGACCAGGGTGCCCTTTGAAAGACTCTAGTGTATGTCAGAAGCTCAGGACTCAGATGGAGTTCCATAAATGCAAACTGAGTCATTAAAATGTGTTTTAAGCACCTCTTTGAGGAGTCCTGAATTTTGAAAAGCTCTGTGCCCAGAACAAGATGTTAAGCAGCCAATCATGTTTTCCACTAGAATAAGAAGAAAGGGATGGATTTCTATAACCAATCTTTCTTTTCTGAAAGTATTCTTATTGCTTTTGCCAGCCTTTAATGTCCTTGTTTTAAAATTCAGATTGAAGGCTAGAGGGAAGTTGGGATAGGCTATAGAAAGTGTTCTTCAAAGGATCAATTTAAAACAACATTTCTCCATATATTAACCTGATGGGGTGAGCAAGCATTTAAGCCTCTCTCTATTCTGTAAAAGATGAGATGATCCTTTCTGGGGTTCACTTTTAGGTCACTGAGTAGGAGAGATTAATTTATAAATATAGATATATCATCTAAGTCAGATCACAATGGCAGACATTTGAGTCAGACACTAAGATTTGTGGTGATTAAAGATGAAAATTTAGCAATTAGTTGGGAAAATGGCGTTATAGCAAAACCAGCTTTTAGTTGAAGAGGAAGGAAGGTAAATAGAGGTTGTAGTCTAATAATGTCAAGTATCAGATACCTAGGAAACATGCGTCCTGTTAATTTCTACATTTTATAGAGTAATACCCAGAAGCTTAAGAAAGTCAAATATCTTGCCTAACATTAGGTAACTACTCAACTGTAGAGCCAAAGTTTGATTCTAGGTGGAGATAACAGTTCTGATTTTAATCACTGACCTAATATATATTTTCTAATTATTTAATTATAAAAATAAACTTCTAATTAGTTTATATTTGATATATATTATATAACATAGTTATGTGTGTATGATGACACAGTACACAATGTACTTGAAGAAAGTTATTTGGAGGAATCACCACAGTAAAGGGGATTTTAGCATGTATAGGTAAAGAGCAAGAATTTCTAAGGAGAAACATTTAAAACTAAAGAGAATTCAATGTCCTAGAAATAAATACTCTTCTGCCCTTATTTTACTTTCTCACACTTTATGAACTAAAATAAATTCCACTCACACAAACCACTTCAACATCTTTTGTTTTTAATCTTCCCAACATAAGAGAACAAATTTAACAATGAGATTCTGTTTCTGTTCTGTACATGTGGAATAATTAAATTTGCATCCCACTTAGGTGTCAGATCTGCTGTTTGAAAGGAGATACATCAATTGGATGCATGCCCCGTGAATTCTTGTCTGTAAATATGGCTTTTGGAGGTGGGAGCAGAACCATCTTTCTCCTAAGAAATAATCACAGTCTAATCTTAACTTGGTGACAGCTTGTTTGAGGTTGGATTAGTTCCCATTTGAGAGGTAACAAGGAGGCAGGGAAGAAAAGAAAGGAAGCTGAAGAGAGGCAGAGCATAATTAGAGAAAATCCTGGGGGCAGAGAAAGTCCCAGGGGACTTTGGAATGGAGGTTTGCAACAAAGCTCAGTTGGCAAATATATAAAAAGAACCTATGTCAGGGGCATTTTTTCAGTCTGACTTAGTTCCAAGGCCTCAATATTTTCATCCACATGATCGTGAGGTGCTGGGCCTCAGTCTCAGAAGATACAACTGTTATGGTCTATAATCAACTTAGGCATTAGTAGTACAGGGGCGAGCTGGGTTTAAGCTTCATTCCTGTCCTACTCTGTCTTTGAGACCTTAAGCAAGTACCTCATGTCTCTGATGTTTCATTGTCAGCGAGAAACAGTAGGATGATTATTTCTACTCCCATTTTATCTGTCAGGGTGAAAAAGAATACTAAATAGAATTTTTTTATTTTTTTCATTTTTTATTGATTTTTATTGAGCTCTACATTTTTCTCTGCTCCCCTCCCTGCCTCTCCCAGACCTAACCCTCTCCCAAGGTCCCCATGCTCCCAATTTACTCAGGAAATTTTGTTTTTTTCTACTTCCCATGTAGATTGGATCTATGTATTTCTCAGAGTCCTCTTTGTTGTCTAGGTTCTCTGGGATTGTGATTTATGGGCTGTTTTTTTGCTTTATGTTTAAAAACCACTTATGAGTGAATATATGTGATAATTTTCTTTCTGTATCTGGGTTACCTCACCGAAAATGATGTCTTCTAGCTCCAACCATTTGCCTGCAAAATTTAAGGTGTCATTATTTTTTTCTGCTGTGAAGTACTGCCTTGTGTAAATGTATCATATTTTCCTTATTCATTCTTTAGTCGAAGGGCATTTAGGTTGTTACTAGTTTCTGGTTATGACAAACAAAGCTGCTCTGAACATAGTTGAACACATGTCCTCGTGGCACAATTGAGCATCCTTTGGATATATACCCCAAAGGAGTATTACTGGGTCTTGAGAAAGGTTGTTTCCTAATTTTCTGAGAAATCATCACACTGAAATCCAAAGGGGCTGTACCCTTTTGCATTCCCACCTGCAATGCAGGAGTGTTCCCTTTACCCCACAATCAAGCATAAGTTGTCATCAGTGCTTTTGATATTGGCCATTCACAGGTGTAAGATTGAATTTCAGGGTTGTTTTGATTTGCATTTCTCTTATGACTAAGGATGTTGAACATTTCTTTAACTGTCTTTCAGCCATTTTAGATTCCTTGTTGAGAGTTCTCTGTTTAAGTCTGCACTCCATTTATTTTTATTGTATTATTTGTTATTTTGATGACTAATTTCTTGAGTTCTTTGTATATTTTGGAGATCAGACCTCTGT